>JAOTQR010081366.1:0-35692 GCA_025774065.1 Solanum ossicruentum | reverse complement strand
TATACTTCGAAAATGCCCACAATCATGATTTCCATACATCTCAAAATTTGTGCGTGATATCAAAAATTTGACTTTATATTAAGGGGAAAACTTGAGTAGGATAAGGGTATAACCCGAATTTTAGAGGACCCATAGCAAAAAATAATTTTTGCTAATTTTCCTTATCTAGTGCATGTTCGTGCCCTAGCCGCAACACGCCAGTGGCGGAGAGCAGTACAAATTTTTCCTTGGCATTGGGTCCACGTCACAAACTAGACGTGGACCTGTGTAAGTTTTCGTTGGTTTTCTATCTCATCCAAAGGCATTGGGGTCATAGCCCCATGCTAACTTATGCGTGAAAATATCTATACTTAGACATGTTTCAACTATATATCACTCAAGGTACCTCAAGGTGGTGGATTGCGCAAGGAGCTCCTGAAAGAGGTGCATGACACAACGTGGGCAGGACATCCGGGTGTTGAGAGGATGCTTGCTTTATTATATTAAGGGCTTGTATATATGCATTGCATTCACAAAATATATCTATGGTGTTGCAAGTAGACCATACCTTGTTGGGGGATGACATGCCCAATCACCTTGTTGAGGGGGTGACATGCCTCAACCACCTTTTTGGGGGTGATATGCGCAATCACCATGTTAAGGTGTGGATACCTCGACCATCATGTTGAGGGGTGGATACCTCAACCACCTTGTTGGGGGGTGACATATCCAATCACCATATTGAGGGGTGCATACCTCGATGACCTTGTTGAGGGGGTAACATGCCCAATCACCTTTTTGAGGGGTGGATACTTCAATCACGTTCCAAGGGGGTGACATGCCTTGGATTCTAAGTAGTAGTTCGCTTGGTCTATGTTGGTTATGATCTCTCCCACACATGTAATATATATGTTGCAAATTATATGATTTACAAGTATGTATTACTTCAAGCATTTATCATGCATGCTATATTGATATTATACTTATCCATTGCTTATGATTATGCATTTTGACTATGTTAGCTTATGTCTTGTTGCATTGCATCCTATATACTTAGTACATTCAAACGTACTAACGCATACTCTATGCCTATATGATGTTACTATGTAAGGATCAGAGCACCTCTTGATCATCCTTCACGTGTCTAGTTTTGGAACTTCGAAAGATAAGCTTTGGTGAGTCCTCAAGTCTGAGGACATTGTCTTTACTCCTCTTGCTAAGTTGAGACTTCTTCATTTTGAACACTTGTTATTATGAGGGTGATCTCGGAGAGTGTCATGGCCCCTGCTCCAATCTATGTTAGAGGTGTTGTTGGAATATTTGATGTATTTATGAGCTTGACTCTTGAATGTTTTTATGATTATCAAAGACTTCCCTTAGTCCCGTTTCCCTTATTTATATCTCTTATTCTATTTATTTTGCTTTCGTAACCAAGGATATGTGAATGGTATGCTAAGTGACTTGTTTGGGGTTCCTTCGGGTTTCCCATTCACCGTTTCATGTCTAGGACCTAGGTTTGGCTCTTGAAGAACTTGGTATAAGGGTACTAAGTTGTTAATGGTCCTCAAAATCCAACACACCGCATTGATTAGAGTCTTATATGGTTATGAGGTGCGCCACAACTATGAACGGTAGGCTATGAGCTATTTTAGGAAATGTTTCACTTCTTCATGGTCTATATCGTGCTTTAGATGTAAGTGTAAGGCTTTTCCCTAATGAATGCTTTTTTGCTTTTCTAGATCATGCCAATTCCCAAAAAGAGACTAAGAAGGGCCCATACACCTGAGAGCAACCTGCCCTCTCGGTTCTCAAGTTCGTCAAGGTTGAGGGGTAGCCCAAGATGAGTTACGGGATGCTATTACAATGTTGGCTCGTGTTATGACCAACCAAATTCACCAAGGGGTCCAAGCCCCTGATGCTCCCACTCTAGCTTCTAGGGTGAGGGATTTCACTAGAATGAACTCATTGGAGTTCCATGGGTCCAAGACAGATGAGGATCCGCAAGAGTTCATCGATGAGGTCCACAAAGTGCTATCTATCATGGAGCTCAATTAGGAGGAAAAAGTTGAGTTGGCAGCCTACCAACTCAAAGGGCTGGCTCAAATTTGGTTTACATAATGGAAGTCGAAGAGGAGAGATGATGATGTTATTCCTTGGGAGGAGTTCAAAGCTGCATTCATCAAGCAGTTCTTTCCTATCGAGATAAGGGAGGCTAAAATGATAGGGTTTATGAACCTTAAGCAAGGTGCTATGATCTTGTGAGGGAGTATTCCCTCAAGTTCAACCAACTCTCCAAGTATGCTCCACAATTGGTTGTTGAGCCGAGATCAAGGATGAACAAATTTGTATCGGGTGTGTCCAACTTGGTCCATAAGGAGTGTCGTACTACCATGCAAATAGGTGATATGGATTTTTCCTGCCTCATGACATATGACGAACAACTAGAGGGAGAAAAGCTTAGAAAAAGGAGAAGTGGTGAGTCCAAGAGGGCTCATCTTGAAGGTGGATTCCAAGGTTCCAAAGGTGGCCAGTTTCCTCAATGCCACAAGTTCCAAGGCCAAAGGCCTTTCAATTCTCCTAATAGAAGGACTGGTAATGACAATCCAAGATTCCAAGGTGGTGGTGGTGGGGTTCCTAACCCTATATGCCAAAGATGTTGTAGGAGCCATAATGGCCCATGCTTGAAGAACTCTAATGTTTGCTATGGTTATGGTGAAGTGGGTCATAAGGTGACTGATCATCCTTGTGCTCGAAACAAAGGTAGAGTTGGTCGTCCACAAGGCCAAGGTGCAAATGTGGGTCAAAAGAGGAGAGGAGGCCAATAAGGGGGTGCTCCAAGGAAAAATAGATTCTATGCTCTTCAAGGGAGACAAGGGGTGGATGAGGTGTCCGATGTCATTACTAGTATGTTAAAGGTTTCTTATTTTGAGGTGTATGCATTGATAGACCCGGGTGCCACTATTTCTTTTATTACTCCTTTTGTTGCCAAAAATCTTCATCATAGTCCCGAATTGTTATGTGAACCTTATGAAGTGACTACCCCCGTTTGTGAGTCCATTGTTGCTAAAAAAAAGTCTATAGAAATTGTACCATGTTCATCTTGCATAAAATCTTGTTTGTTATTTTATTGAATTGGATATGGTGGATTTTGATGTCATTCTTGGATGGATAAGTTGCATGCATATTATGAGTCTATTGATTGTAGGACCTGTAGGGTTAAATTCCAATTCCCTATGAGCCAGTCCTTGAGTGGGAGAGTCGTTTTGTGGTGGTCAAGGGTAAGTTCATTTCTTTCCTCAAAGTCCAAAAGTTGATTTCTGACGGTTGTCTTTATCATCTTGTGAGGGTTAGGGATGTTGAGTCCAAAGTCCTTCTTATTGAGTCGGTTCTGGTGGTTAATGAGTTTCATGATGTCTTTCCTGATGAGCTTGCTATTTTTCCTCCTGAAAGGGAAATAGATTTTTGTATAGACCTCCTTCCCGATAGTCAACCAATTTCTATTCCTCCTTACTGTATGGTCCCAGCAAAGTTGAACAATTTGAACGAAAAATTGAGGGATTTGCTGGAAAAGGGTTTCATAAGGCCTAGTAAGTCACCTTAGGGTGCACTAGTGTTATTTGTGAAGACAAAGGATGGTTCTCTTAAAATGTGCATTTATTACCGGCAGCTTAATAGAGTCACCATAAAGAACAAGTGCCCTCTACCAAGGATTGATGACCTTTTTGTTCAACTTCAAGGGGCTAGTCACTTTTCAAAGACTGATCTTCGGTCCGAGTATCACCAAGTGAAATTGACGGAGTGTGATATTCCTAAGATGACTTTTCGGACTAGGTATTGACAATCTGAGTTTGTGGTTATGTCCTTTGGGTTGACTAATGCATCGACTATATTTATTGATCTTATAGTTAGGGTCTTTAAACCCTACCTTGACTTGTTTGTGATGGTTTTTATTAATGATATCTTGATTTATTCACGTAGTGAAGAGGAACATATGAATCACTTGAGGGGGATGTTGCAAATCTTGAGAGAGGAGAGGTTGTATGATAAATATGAAAAATGTGAGTTATGGTTGAAAAAGGTTATTTTTCTAGTGCATGTGGTTTTGGGTGATGGCATTAAGGTGGATCCTACGAAGACAGAGGTGATTAGAAATTGGCCTAGACCTTTGACTCATTGGGTTTGGCAGGTTATTACCAGAGGTTTGTAAATGGTTTCTCTTCTATTGCTTCTCCTATGACAAAATTGACACAAAAGAAGGAAATATTCATGCGGACCGATGAATGTGAGAAGAATTTCCAAACATTAAAAGATAAGCTTGTCTTCGCTCATATCTTGTTACTACCAGAATGTTTGGAAAGATTTGTTGTATATTGTGATGCCTCAAGAATTTTTTTGGGGTGTGTTTTGATGCAAAGTGATAAGGTGATGCATATGCCTCTGGAGAATTTAAGGTGCATAAGAAGTATTTGCTTTGAAAATTTGGAGTCACTACTTGTATAGGGTTCATGTTCATGTGTTGACCGACCACGAGAGTCTTCAATATGTATTCACCCAAAAAGATCTTAATTTGAGACAAAGTAGGTAGTTAGAGCTCCTTAAAGTTATGATATGAGTGTGCATTATCACCCCGCCAAAGCTAATGTTGTGGCTGATGTAATAAGTTGGGTGTCTATGGGTAGTCTAGTTCATGTTTATGATGAAGGCAAAGAGGTGGCTAGAGAGGTTCACCGTTTAGCTAGATTGAGAGTTAGGTTGAATGAAGTTGACAATGGTGGTAAAGTGGTTGTTGATGATTCTAAGTCTTACTTGATTGAGGAGGTAAAGGCAAAACAAGATCTTGACTCTGCCTTTCTAGAATTTAAGGCCTTGGTGAGAGATGGTAAAGTGGAGGTTTTCTCCTAAGGGGGAGATGGTGCTCTTAGGTGTCGTGATGCGCCAGCGGCATGGAGCAGCACAACATTTTCCTTCATGTTGGTTCCGCATCGCAGACCAGACGTGAACAAGTGTAAGTTTTTCCTTGGTTTTTCTATCTCGGCCAAGGGCATTGGGGTCATAGCCCATGCCCACTTATGCATGAAAACACCTATACTTTGCCATGTTTCAACTCTATATCACTCAAGACCCTCTCAAAAACATCTCCAAGACATAGCTAAATATCTCAATCAAATTTCAAGCCTAACTTTGGAACTCAAGGATTCTCTTCATGCTCATCTAAAGAAAACCCAAGTTGAGGTATGTGGGTTTCACCCATTGGGTCCTTTCATCCATGGAGCCCAGTCTTCCTTTTAATGAAAATTACATGTTTTCCAGTTGTATCATCTATGGATATCTCTTATTATGGATTTTGATTATAAATTATGTTGGGATTTTATGAAATGTTGATTGATTATGCATGTCTATCTATTTCAAGCTTATATTATGAATTCGTTTTTTCTATTGGGACTATTCATTTTTTGAGCTATGAAACTATGATCTATTATGAGATTTAATGATGGCTTTCAAGGTATCCTACATGAGAGTTTTACTATATATTGTTGGGTTAATTTACATTGAGTTTTCTCATATTATTTCATTCTTGAATTGCATGATTTTGAACTAGCATTATGAACCCACCAAGTGTTTGATAAAATGTTTTAACAAGGATTCTGAAGTTATTGATGATGTATTATATGGTTTACAAGCCAAGTGACTTTATGATGATTAAGGGCTTACATGTATGCATTGAATTCATGAAGAATATCAATGGTGTTGTAAGTAGAGTACATCTTGTTGGGGGATGACATGCCTAATCAACTTGTTGAGGCAGTGAAATGCCTCAACCACCTTGTTATGGAGGGCGGTGACATGCCCAATCACCATAGTGAGGGGTGGATACCTCGACCACTTTGTTTGGAGTGGGGTTGACATGCCCAATCACCATACTGTCACCCAATCACCCTGTTGAGGGGTAGATACCTCAACCTCCTTGTTGGGGGGTGACATGCCTAATCACCATGTTGAGGGTGGATACCCAAACCACCTTGTTGAGGGATGACATGCCCAATCACCTTGTTGAGAGTGGATACCTCAATCACCTTCCAAGGGGGTGACATGCCTTGGCTTCTAAGTAGTACTTCGCTTGGTCTATGTTGGTAATGGTCTCTTCCCACATGTAATATATATGTTGCAAATTATATGATTTAAAAGCATGTTTTACTTCAAGCATTGATCATGCATGTCATATTGATATTGTACTTATCCATTGCTTATGATTATCCATTTTGACTATGTTGGCTTATGTCTTGTTACATATGCATCATACATACTTAGTACATTCAAACGTACTAACGCATACTCTATGCCTACATGATGTTACCATGTAAGGACTGGAGCACCTCTTGATCATCCTCCACGTAGCTAGTTTTGGTACTTTAGAAGATAAGCTTTGTTAAGTCATCAAGTCTGAGGACACTATCTTTACTACTCTTGCTATGTTGAGACTTCTTCATGTTAAACACTTGTTATTATGAGGGTGAGCCCAGAGAGTGTCTTGTCCATTTCTCCAATCTATGTTAGAGGTGTTGTTGGAACATTTGATGTACTTATGCTATGAGCTTGACTCTTGAATGTTTTATGATTATCAAAGACATTTCATATTCTGGTTTCCCTTATCTATATACTTTATGTTGTTTATTTTATTTTTGCAACCAAGGATGTGTGAATGATATGCTAAGAGGCTTGTTTTGGGTTTCTTTGGGTTCCCCATTCGTCGTGTCATGTCTGGGCCCTAGGGTTAGATCGTGACACAAAGTATATGAAGGACTTGGTCACCAAAAAGCGAACTATGAGTTGGGAGCTTTCTCAGGAGCTTCAACATTGCAGTGCTATCACTACGAAGTCCTTAGTAATAAAGCCTGAAGATTCAAGTGCTTTCACCATACCTTGCAAAATTGGAGATGTAGAGTTCGCAAGGGGATTATATGATCTAGGTGCCAGTATCAATCTGATACCCTCTGTGGTCTAAAAGAAGCTTGAACCGAGAGCCCCTACTCTTACTACCATGCAATTGTTGATGGCGGATGCCACAGTGAGGAAGCCTGTGGTGATATTATATGATGTGTTTGTAAAAGTTGAGAAGTTCATATTCCATGCTTACTTGGTGATCCTGGACTATGAAGTTGACTTCGACATGTCAATCATCTTCGGAAGATCCTTCCTAGCCACTGGGCGAGCCCTAATTGATATGGAAGATGGTCAACTCAGGGTTAGATTGAATGACGAAGAAGTTGTCTTTGATATCCATCAATCCATGAAGCATTCGAATGAGTAAAAGAGTGAATTTTGGGTGATTAGTAAAGTCTCAGTAACCAATTTTTCCAAGTCTTGCCGCTACAATAAATCAAGCACTACTTAGGAGGCAACCCAAGGTTTTTGATGTAATAGAATAGTAGGTTCATTTTTTAGTTTTTTGATTCATAGGTAGTTTATTTTCTTGTGTTTACATTGTAATTTTGCACATTGGGCTGGTTGCATATAGGGTAACAGTGTATTTTGTAAAGAGTATGCAGATACAGGATTACGTCAGCTAGTATAGCTGAGAAGAGCATCAGGTTGAGTCTCTACGATTGGGTCTAGAGGTCATAAATCACTTTACAACCCGTACACCACCTCATATAGAATTCTAGTAAGCAGGAAATCATGCACTCCAGTCCACGACCCAACTTTATGATTCATAGATCAAACTATGAGTCATGAATGGGGCTCATGGACCCCAAGTAAATTTTCTAAAAATTTGCTAAGTGTTGAGGGTTCTATAACCACCTCTATGAGCCATAAAACCTTTTACGACTCATAGATTCATCTGTGAAACCTGGTCCTGAAAAGTAGGGTTTGGGTGTTCTGCGAGGCCATGATTTACGGACCGTAAAATCCTCTACGTCCATAATCAGGGTTTTATTGAGTCAGACCCAGTAACTTTCAGCATGAACCGATCAAAATATAAATAGAAGTGTCAAATTATTTGACCCCACTGTTAACCTAAAATTATCGATCAACCAAAGCTACCCCATCCCTTCATGTTTTCGATCACTTCCGGCAACCGACTCCCTTTTTTGGCATGAATTTCGACCACATAGGGTTTTGTGACCACTCATCTCCTACCTCTTCTTCAAGTTAATCTAAATTCTTGGTATGTTCTTGGTTTAATTACAACCCTTTATTTATCATGTAGGAATGATTGATTTGAATATTATGATGGATATTGTGTTTAGAAACAAAATCATTGTTTGAATTTTATAGTATTAGTTAAAGTTAGGTTGCCCATATTTGAATTGTTAATTAATGTGCGAAATTAGGTATTATGACCTTATGTGTATGATAATTGTTTGTACCTGTTTTGTCACTCAACCTTATGTGTTTGAATTCTTGTGATCATGACTTTGTGGTGATAACATAGATACATGATCTTGTTTGAATTCATTATAACTGATCGGACTTATCAGATAATTTATGTTAAATCACTTTCGGTGGGGTGTATATGTGTTGAACATTTTGGGGGTGAAGGGTGTGATGTGTAAATCATGTGGGTACATGTGTCTTGCTTCGATGCTAATAATCTATTTGTTGAAAATAGTCTTTTGGGGTCCGTGTGATGGACTTAGAAACTCAGGTGACTGAGTTTTCTGATTCATGAGCGGCTTATGGCTCAAAGAGTAATCCACGAGTCATTATTACCCCTCGTGCATAATTCCAGAAACTTGATATTCTTGAGTTTCCATAAGACGAGACCTTTTACGAGTGATAGATCACTTTACAGCTCGTAGATAGGTCTCATAGATCCCTTCTTGGAATTAATTACTCACTGGAATTTTCTACGACCTAGTCTACGACTCATAAACCATTTTAAGAGTCATACCTCGTCTCGTAGATTTTCCCATTAACTAAAATTATTAGGACCACTAGTTTACGAAGGATCTTTACAGCATGTAGTATCCACTACAGCCCATAAAGGTGCTATTGTAAAACCTTTCTGCAACTGATCTCAGATGAATTTTTGCATTTCAATTCTTGATTTTGATGCTAACCATGGTGCGCATATGTCTACGTTTCAAGTATGATGACTCCTAAAGCTAAACACACTGAGATCCAGCCCATGAGGAGAGGCTCAGGGATAAGGACCAGACCACTCAGCTGAGTGGTTCACTAGAGGTCCTAGATGTTACACCGGACCCAAAGGCTACTATACCACAAACCAGCGCCGCTGCCGAAGTTGGGCGTACTTAGGCTCCTGTTGCTCACTCTCCCCAGTCTGAGGAGGTAGGAAGTGTGCTACCATGAATGAATCTATCTGGAGAGGAGCAAGCCTCTGAGGATAGATCAGAGGCAGAGTCTTCTGTCACACCATCATCATCATCTGCACCAGACGCCCTTTGTCAGGACCCAAACCTAGGGCCTAGACATTGCACGGTGATTGGAACCCGAAAGGACCCAAACAAGCCTCTTAACATATCATTTACACATAGTTGGTCGTGAAAGAAATTAGACAACAACAGGAGAGTAAAAATAAGGATAAAGGAAATAAGGGGAATATTAGATAACCATAAACAACCAAGAGTCAAGAACAAAGCATAATTACATCACTTGTCCAACAACACCTCTAAACATAAATTTGAGCGGGGGCCAAGACACTTTCCGGGCTCACACTAATAGTATCAATAGTTCAACATAACGAAATAGCATAAGCAAGAGTAGTATAGCTAATGTCCCCAAACTTGAGGACTCATCAAAGCTTTTCTTCAAAGATATCACAACTAGCCACGGGGAGGATGATCATGAGGAGCTCTGATTTCTACATGGTAACATCATGTAGGCATAGAGTGTGTGTTAGTTCATTTGAATGTACTAAGTATGTAGGATGCAATGCAACAAGAGATATAAGCAACATAGCCAAAATGCATGAACATAGAAAATGGATAGTATAATAACATGGGCATGCATGATCAATGTTTGAATAAAACATGCTTGTATAGAACATATTACGTGTGTAGGAAGAGACCATCTTCATAGACCAAGCAAAATAGTACTTGGAATCCAAGGCGTGTCACCCCCTTGGAAGGTGATTGAGGTATATACCCCTCAATTGGCAGATGGGCATGTCAACCTCCCTCATAGTGGTCAAGGTATATACGCCGCGACATAGTAGATAGGCATAGCACCCTTCATCAAATTGGT
Source organism: Solanum ossicruentum (assembly GCA_025774065.1). NCBI lineage: Eukaryota > Viridiplantae > Streptophyta > Magnoliopsida > Solanales > Solanaceae > Solanum > Solanum ossicruentum. The sequence goes on along the minus strand of JAOTQR010081366.1, from coordinate 25,504 downwards.
CAAGGTATACACCCCTCAACATGGTAGATGGGAATGTCACCCCTATCAAAGTTGTCAATGTAGATACCCCTCAACATAATAGATGGGCATGGCACCCCCCATCAAAGTGGTTGAGGCATATCACCCCCTCAACAAGGTGTGGTCAACATGCAACACTATAGATACTATTCATGAATTCAACATATTTATATATTCCTTTCATATCATAAAGTCACTTGACTCATAAGCCATAGATTAGATCATCAATAAATTAAAAATCCATAATCGGAGATTTTATCAACACTTGGTGTGTTTCTAATGCTAGTTTAAAATCATGAAATTCAAGAGCGAAATCATGTGAGAAAACTTAATGTAAATCAATCCACCAACACTTGGTAACATCCTTATACAAGATACATTGAAACCCCTTATCAAATCTTATGATAGATCATAGATTCATAGCTCAAAACATTCTTTAATAATCAACAATTCATGAAACCCCAAAATAATTTATAATCAAATTCATAATAAGAAATACCCATAGATAAATCAGCTTGAAAATAAGAAATTTACTTAAAAAGGAAGGTTGGGAACCATGGGTGAAAGGACCCAATGGTTGAAACCTACATACCTCAAATTTGGGGATTTCCTTGATGAAATTTGGATGAGAACTTGAAGCATGAATGAATTCCTTGAGATCTGAAAAATAGTTTGGGACACTTGAATTTAGATGAAATATTTGACTAAGTTTTAGAGAGAGTTTTATGGATTGTCTTGAATTATATGGGGTTGAAATATGACTAAGTATAGGTGATTTTACGCATAGGAATTCTTAGGACCAAGACCCCAAGGCCTTGGACCAAAATGTTAAAAACTGGCAACAAATACACCGGTCTGCGCCTTGGCCACGTTGCGCCAGGTTCGCGGACCCTTACTATTTTGTGCAAACTTGAAAAAAATCAAATTTTGCAATGGATGCTCTAAAATTGGGGTTATACCCATTATTCACTCAATTTTCCCCCTTTATCATGAATATCAAGTCAGATTTTTGATATCACGCATGAATTTTGAGATATATAGAAATTACGATTATGGGCATTTCCGATGCACATTTTTGGGTACTTTTTGGGGCGTTTCAATGTCTCCTGCTTAGGATCATTCATCACCAAATGTGAAAGAAACATATATAAGAGAAGTAACCAAGATGATTTCACCCTAACACATGAATGCAACAATGCACTTAAACATCATTTCAAAAGTCTCAACGTAATTGTCAAAATCACCTTAAACATGTCAACACAAACATGAATCATGCAAATGACATAGCTAAAACTTAAGACTTGAAATCATATAAGGGACTCAAAATTAGTACCTTAGGCTTGAGTAGAATGTAAGAGATAGGGATATCACTTTTGTATGTCCTCCTCAGCTTTCTATGTAGCACTCTTAACTTGTTGGTTTCTCCAAAGAACCTTGACGGAAGCAAAATCCTTGTTCCTCAATCTCTTTACTTATCTATCCAGAATTTCTACTAGAACCTCTTCATAAGTCAAATTGTCTTCAACAACACCCATGACATCTAAAGGCACAATAGCACTTGGGTCACCCACACATTTTCTCAAAATAGACATATGGAAGACCGGATAAACCATGTTCATATCGTTAGGCAAACTTCAACTCATAGGCCACCTTAGTTATATTCCTCAACACTTTATAGGGACCCACAAATCTTGGAGTCAATGTACCTTTCTTACGAAAATAAACCACCCTTCATGGGTGAGACCTTCAAATCGACCCAATCACCAACCTCAAATTCAAGATCCCTTCTCCTTACATTAGCAATAGACTTTTGTCGTCTTTGGGCTGTTTGCAACCTTTCCCTTATCATTATCACCTTCTCTATGGCCTCCATAACCGTCTACGAGGCTAACAAAGCAATCTCTCCCACCTCAAACCATCCAACCGGGGACCTATAACATCTACCATTGAGAGCTTCAAAAGGAGTCGTACCAATACTTGAATGGTAGCTATTACTATAAGAAAACTCAATGAGTGGAAGATGTTCATACCAACTAGCTTTAAACACCAAAACACAAGCTCTAAGCATATCCTCAAGAGTTTTGATAGTTCTCTCGGCTTAGCCATCCTTTTGAGGGTGAAAGGTCATACTAAGCTTTACCTTGATACCATGACCTCTTTGGAAGCACCTCTTAAAGTGAGAAGTGAATTGAGCATCACGATCCGAAATGATAGAAAAAGGCATCCCACGCAATCTAACCAACTCCTGAATTTACAATCTAGCATAATCTTTGGCACCATATGTAGTTTTGATCGGTAGAAATGAGTCAACTTGTCATTCTATAAACCACAACCCAAATAAAATCAAAATTATTTCTAGTCTTAGGCAACCCAACAACGAAAATTCATGTTAATTTCCTCCCACTTCCAAGTAGGAATGTTTATATCTTGGGCTAGACACCTGGCCTTTGATGCTCAACTTTCACTTGTTGGCAATTTTGACAGCTGGATACAAACTTAGCAATGTCTGTCTTCATACCATCCCACTAAAGCACTTCCCTCAAATCTCTATACATCTTTGTAGAACCAGGGTGAATAAAATAGGAAAGAATTATGAGACTCATCTAACACCTTCTTTCTCAAGTCATCCATATTAGGTATACACAACCTACCTTGGCACCTAAGGGCACCATCTCCCTCTTTGGAGAAAAACTTCACCTTACCATCTCTCACCAATGCCTTCAACTCTAACAAGGCAGTGTCAAGATTTTATTTTGCCTTCACCTCCTCAATCAATGAAGATTTAGAGCCATCAACAACCACAATCCCACAATTATCAATCTCTTCCAACTTAACTCCCATTCTAGCTAACCGATGGACCTTTCTAGCCACCTCTTTGCCACCATAATCAACATGGACTAGGCTACCTATAGAAACTTTACATAGAGTATCGGCCACAACATTAGCCTTACCGGTGTGATAATCCACACTCATATCATAATCATTAAGAAGATCAAACCACTTTCTATGTCTCAATTAAAGATCTTTTGGGTGAACACATATTTGAGACTCTTATGATCGGTGAACACATCAACATGAACCCCAAACAAGTAGTGATACCAAATCTTCAAAGCAAATACCACGGCAACCAATTCAAGATCGTGGGTAGGATAATTCTTTTCATGAACCTTAATTTACCTAGAGGCATAGGCTATCACGTTACCATTTTGCAACAAAACACATCCCAAACCAATTCTTGAGGTATCACAATACACAACGAACCCTTCTAACACTTCCAGTAGAGACAAGATGGGAGCGGAGACAAGTTTATTTTTCAAAGTTTGGAAACTCTTTTTACACTCTTCGGTGCACACAGGCTTTGCCTTCTTTTGGGTCAACTTAGTCATAGGAGAAGAAATAGAAGAGAAACCACTAACAAACCTCTGATATTAACCTGATAAACCCAAGAAACTTCTAATATCCAATGGAGTCAAAGGTCTAAGCCAATTTCTAATCACCTCCATCTTATTAAGATCCACCTTACTACCATCACCTGACACCACATGACCTAGAAAGGTAGCCTCTTTCAACCAAAACTCACACGTTTCATATTTAGCATACAACTTTTCCTCCCTCAAGATTTGCAATGCCATCCTCAAGTGATCCACATGCTCCTCCTTACAATGGGAATAGATCAAGATATTATCAATAAATACTACCACAAACAAGTCAAGGTAGGGTTTAAAGATCCTATTCATAAGATCCATGAAGATAGTCGATGCATTGGTCAAATTGAAGGACATAACCACATACTCATAGTGTCCATACCTAGTCTGGAAGGCTATCTTTGGAATGTCATACTCCCTCACTTTCACTTGGTGATACCTGGATCGAAGATCAATCTTAAAGAAATGACTAGCCCCTTGAAGTTGGTCAAAAAGATCATCAATCCTTGGTAGAGGATACTTATGCTTTATGATGACCCTATGAAGTTGTTGGTGATCAATGCACATTCTAAGAGTACCATCCTTCTTCTTCACAAACAACACTGGTGCACCCCAAGGTGATTGACTAGGCCTAATAAAACCCTTGTTCAACAAATCCCTCAATCGCTCCTTCAACTTCTTCAACTCATTCAACTCCATGGGGGCCATACAGTAAAGGGGAATAGAATTGGGTTGAGTATTGGGAAGGAGGTCTATGCCAAAGTGTATTTCCCTTTTGGGAGGAACACCGGGAAGCTCACTAGGAAAGACATCAAGAAACTCATTAACCACCGAAACATCCCTAATCCTCATAAGATGATAGAGACACCCCTTAGAAATCAACTTTCGAGATTTAATGCAAGAGATGAATCTATCCTTGACCACCACATCATGACTTTGCCATTCAAGGACTGGCTCATTAGGGAATTGAAGTTTGACCCTACAGGTTCTACAATCGATAAAGGTATAATATGCGTGAAACTAATCTATCTCAAAGATGACATCGAATCCACCATAGCCAACTCAACAAAATTACAAGGCAATATTTTATGCAAAATGACAATAGGACAATTTCTATTGACCCTTCTAGCAACAATGGATATACCAACGAAAGTAGACACCTCATATGGCTCACACAATAATTCGGGCTTAACATGAAACTTTTTGGCAACAAAAGGAACAACAAAAGAAAGAGTAGCACTCGGGTCTATCATTGCATAAACATCAAAATCAATGACATTTAATATACCGGTGACGACATCGGGCACGTCATCTATCCCTTCCTCCCATGAAGAACATAGAACCAATTATGCCTTGGGGCACCACCTTGTTGACCTCCCCTTCCTCTAGGACCCGTATTTACAGCTTGGCCTTGTGGACGACAATCCCCACCCTTGTGCTGATTATGAGGACAATCCATCACCTTATCACCCACTTCACTACACCTATAACAAGCATTAGTATCCTTCAAATATGGGCTATTGTGGCCTTTACCACATCTTAGGCACATAAGATTAGGAACCACACCACCACCACCTTGGACCCTTGGGTTGTCATGTGCAAACCTTCTATTAGGAGCATTGGAAGAACTTTGACCTTGATGAAATAGGCCACCCTTGGGACTTTGGAATCTTCCTTCAAAACGAGCCCTCTTGGCCTCACCCATTCTCCTCTTTCTAAAATTTTCCCTCTCCAATTGTTTCACACAAGTCATAAGGCGGGACAAGTCCATATCACCTATCAACATGGCGGCACAACACTCCTCATTTAATAAATTGGATACACCCATCACGAACTTATTCATCCTAGACCTTGGGTTGGCCACCAATTGTGGAGCATATTTAGAGACTTAGTTGAACTTGAGGACTTACTCCTTCACACTTATCGACCCTTGCTTTAGATTTATAAATTCCACCTTGTTGGCCTCCCTTAGCTCAAGAGGGAAGAACCGTTGAGAAATGCCCCTTATACTCCTCCCAAAGGATCACATTATTATTCCCCTTCTCCTTCTTCTATTTAGTAAACCATATGTGGGCCACCCACTTGAGTTGGTAGGCTGCTAACTCCACTTTTTACTCCAATCTAACACCCATAATAGATAAAACTTTGTACACCTCGTGAATAAATTCTTGAGGATCCTCATCTACTATGGATATATGGAGCTACAGTGGGTTTATCCTTGTGAAATCCCTCACCCTAGAAGTCGGAGTAGGAGCATGAGGGACTTGTGCCCCTTGGTTGATTTGATTATCCATGGCATGGGCTAGCATAGTAATAGCATCCCAGAACTCTTCATAGGTCAATCCCCATCTGGAGGAGCTTGAGGAGTCAGAGGGGCCGATTGATCCTCAGGTGAACAAGCTCTTCTTCCTCTTGGAATAGGCAAGATCTAGCAATCAAAGAAAATTCATTATAGGAAAGCCTTACGTTAACTTCTATATCATACCATAGATCAAGAAGAATGGAAACATTTCCTAAAAGGACTCATAGCCTTTTGCTCATAGTTGTGCTGCACTTCACAACCATGAATAAGACTCTAATCAACATGGTGTGTTGGATTTCGAGGACCCTTAACAACCTAGTTCTCTAATACCAAGTTTGTCATGTGCCAAGCATAGGGTCTATACGTGACACGGCGAATGGGAACCCAAAAGGACCCCAAACAAGCCTCTTAGCATATCATTTAGACATCCTTGCTCATGGAAGCAATTCGACAACAACAAGAGAGTAAAAATAAAGGTAAAGGGACTAAGGGGAATATTAGATAACCATAAACAACTAAGAGTTAAGAACAAAGCATAATCTTGAGCAGGGGCCAAGACACTTTTTGGGCTCACCCTCATAGAATCAAGAGTTCAATATAAAGAAATAGCATAAGCGAGAGTGGTATAGCTAGTGTCCCCGATCTTGAGGACTCACCAAAGCTTATCTTCAAAGATGTCGCAACTTGCCACGGGGATGATGATCGTGAGGAGGTTCGATTCCTACATGGTAACATTATGTAGGTATAGAGTATGCAATAGTACATTTAGTACGTTTGAATGTACTAAGTATGTAAGATGCAATTCAACAAGAGATAGGCAACATAGTCAAAATGCATGAACATAGACAATGGATAGTATAACAATAACATGGCATTCATGATCAATGCTTTAATAAAACATGTTTGTATAGAACATATTACATGTGTAGGAAGAGACCATCATCACAGACCAAGCGAACTAGTACTTGGAATCCAAAGCATGTCACCCCCTTGGAAGGTGATTGAGGTATATACCCCTCAATTGGTTGATGGGCATGTCACCCCCCCTCCCCCATCATAGTGGTCAAGGTATATACCCTTTAACATGGTAGATAGGCATAGCACCCCACAACAAAGTGGTCAAGGTATATACCCCTCAACATGGTAGATGGGCATAGCACCCCCAATCAAAGGGGTTGAGGTATATCACTCCCTCAACAAGGTATGTCAACTTGCAACAATATAGATATTTTTCATGAATTCAACATATACATACATTCCTCTCATCATTATAAAGACACTTGACTCATAAGCCATACATTAGATCATGAATAACTCAAGAATCCATAACCGAATGTTTTATGAAACACTTGGTGGGTGTGTAATGCTAGTTTAAAATCATAATTCAAGAGTGAAATCATGTGAGAAAACTTAATGTAAATCAACCCACCAACACTTAGTAACATCCTCATGCAAAATACATTGAAACCCCTCATTAAATATCATGAGAGATCGTAGATTTATAGCTTAAAACATGATTAAACAATCAATATTTCATGAATCCTCAACATAGTATAAAATCAAATTCATAATCCGAAATATCCATAGATAAATAACTTGAAAACATGCAATTTACTTAAAAAGGAAGGTTGGGCACCATGGGTGAAAAGATCCAATGGTTGAAACCCACATACCTCAAATTTAGGGATTTCCTTGATGAAGATTTGAATGAGAACTTAAAGCCTGAATAAATTCCTTGAGATCCAGAAAAGAGTTTGGGACACTTGAATTTGGGTGAAATATTTCTCTGAGTGTTAGAGAGGGTTTTGGGAATGTATTGAATGATATGGGGTTGAAAAATAACTAAGTATAGGTGTTTTTATGCATAGGAAAGCACAAAGCCAAGACCCTAAGACCTTGGACTAAAATTAAAAAAACTGTCAACAAATACACTAGTCTGGCGCACTGGCCACGTCGCGCCAACGTCGCAGACCCTTACTGTTTTGCACAACCTTGGAAAAATTAAATTTTGTTATGGTTGCTCTAAAATCAGGGTTATACCCATTTACCACTCAACCTTACCCCCTGATCACGAATATGTAGTCGTATTTTTGATATGACGCACAGATTTTGAGATATATGGAAATTATGATTATGGACATTTCCGAGGCATATTTTTGAACACTTTTTGGGGTGTTTCACCCTCACTAGTTGGTGGTGCTTCAAGGGCATAAAGGAGATTTATAGATAGGGCGTGTAGTGGGAGAATGTGGCAAGCCAACCCTCTCCATTTATGAGGAGCCCTGAGTTATTTCTGACAGACTTGACGGTGTCCATGGCCTCTAGGTTACGATAATGAGACATGGGCTTTAGTGGCTATCTGATTCTCTTGGACAATACTCCCTGGCTATGGTGAAGGAGTGCTATGCATCCTACACAGACACTATCAAGCTTACTCTTCATAAGGAGAAGTAGTCCCTTACTCAGCCTAGACTGACAGAGATGAAGGCGAGGGGATGGCGCTGGATATACCAAAGGAGACCATCCGCTGCTTGTTATTTGGTCCCAAGTACCATGCCCTTAGATCCACCATAGATTTTGACTATAGGGTGGGGAAGATGAGAGACCCATTAGCGATGAAGGACCCTAAGCGATGAGTCATATTGATGTGATGGGTGGCCGAATATATAGCAGACCAGGGTCCGGAACGTACTTGGATCGCTACTCACTTAGAGCCTATAGTGAAGGCTTCGCTTAGTTTCCCTGCCAAATTTTGGTAGGCAATTATTTTTCCAAGCATTTAGGCAACTTTTGGTGATAATACTCTGATGCTGGAGAGTGCAGTTTTGGTTGCCAATATCTTAGTTAGCTATGAGATTGATTGGGACCACCTTATTGCTGAGTAGATTCATGATGTCGCACTGAAGAGGTCCACGTTCATCCCTTTCCCACACTTGATTTATCGGCTTTTTCTAGAGTTGAAGGTGGAGATACTATATCAGCTAGACCAGATGATTGAGGCCCAGTAACATTAGATCCCAGCTTGATCAAGGTTGAAGAGAACCCGGTGGCATTCCGATGAGCACAACCTCCACTTATGTGTGAGATGTTTGCCCCAGCACCACCACTTGAGGGTTCTGAGACTGCCACACTACTACTGCTGCTACTGAGGAGAGGCCCCAGCAGCATGAGGCAGTTGATGAAAAGGGGCCCACTATTACTACTCCTGCACCAGAGGCCACTACTTCACAGCCTACTACCACGAGCATGATCTATGTGTCTGCTACTTCTATACAGGCTTTGGAATAGAGATTATCCCATATTGAGTCCCAGTTAACTCATCTTGTTCACCTGATCAGGCCATGGGTCTGCTAGGCTATTACAGACTCAGATAATCGGTCGTAGGCATTCACAGTCGCTACTATGCAAAATCACATTTCTATTATGAAGCCTGCATCAATGCCTACAAGGAGAGGGTACAATGGAGATTGAGCGAGGCCTAACTTTCAGATTTTTCAGCTCTGCCGATGGATATCCAGCAGCTTCGGGTTGACTTGACAACAATACTAGCGACCCAGTTGCACTACCATCGACTACACCTAAGGTGCCGATAGTGAATTTATTTGGTCCTGAGGATACTATCTATTCTTCCCTCAGGAAAAGACCTTTTATGAATGAGGATCTAGAGGAGATACATGTATGTGTGAGGATGTCAGAGAAGGAGGAGCTTGAGCTTTCCTTAAGGAGATTGAGGCACTATGAAGAGATGAAACGATTTCGAGCGATGGAGCAGGTGGAGGGTGCTGGCCCTTTTGGAAAGAGTACCATTGCTGAGCAGATCACCTCGCATGAGAAACATGGCCAAGTTTAACCACAAGTTGACACTTAGGCGCCTAGGTGTGTTTTTTGACCCTTATGATCTATTTTGTTTTGATTTTGTGCATTAGGGACAATGCACATCTTTTTCGATGGGGTATGAGTAGCTTGGGTCCATAACTATCCCAATTTTTAATCCTAGGGTTGTCTTGCCTGTGTTATTTTTTCTTGTGGAGATTTATTTTTTGTTGAACTGGCATTTTTTGGATGTTTAGATAATATTTGTAGCATATAGTACAAGTACTTGTGGCATATAGCTTTTTTTTTTGAAAAATGATACCATCCAAAATTTTTTTATTAGGTAGTTATATAGTAACCATACATGCTTAGGTGTCTGATAATATTTGTTCTGATAAGTGAGGGTACATTGAGATAAAAAAACATGATCTGTGAGTCTTTTGTTGATAATGTATGCAGTGCCATGTGAGTGTGAGCATAATTTGATAAATTCATGTGTTTTGTGCTAATTCAAAACTTGCCTTGTTACTCTAATTTAGATTGAAGATTAATTGGATTAGGAAAGGATCTTAGGCCAATGTTCTTAAATAGTCTACTTTAGCATAAAAAATAACCAACCAAATTGATGATTTTCCCCTTGTTTCTAATCTTTGAGTCTAACATGTACCTATTCTTTGAAAACACTAAATTAACTTAGCCTTGTCTAATAAGAAATCCTGAAATTGGCCCTGGTCTTTCCTTGGACATTGTGTACCTTGACTGAGGCAAAAAGCCTAAGTTGAGGGTGGCTACCAAAAGTGGCCCTGGTTCGGGGGATGGATATTGTGCACTTCAACACAGGCCAAAAAGCCTAAGTTGAGGGTAGCTGATGTAAGTGTACAGAACAAAAATAAGGGGTAAGTTAGGAATATAGAGAAAAAGGAGAAAAATCATATATTGGGTGCAAGAAAAATAAGCGATACCTTAGATGTGAGCTAAAAAGCAAAATGAAGTGTAAAAACAAGGCCAAAAGCTAAAAAATGAAAAAAAGCACCCAAAAAATCTTGAAATAGGAAAAAGGGAGAATAAGGTGAAAATAACAGAGTTTGTGGGGCAAAAGTGTAGAAAAATGTAGTTTCAAGTAGGACCTTTAGTCACCATTTTCCCAAAATACCAGACTAAAGCCCCTGAGCCTCAGTTACAAGCCTAAAATGTCCTAAAGTGATCCTAGTCTAATTAGTTGAAGGCCTGGGTCATGAGTATAGGGGCAAGCCTATACTATTAGTTGTCATGCATGAATATCTTTTGTGAGAGTGAGTATTTTTGCATAGTTCCAACAAATATGAAAACATCATTGAGTCTCAAAAATAAGACTTCTTTCTGTGAGGGCACTTGCCTTGCATTATTAACACTAAAAAAAATTTGTTCAGTGATTGTGGCTTGTTGATCATCCCTTGCTTGTCCTAGTTGTATTGTCACATGCACCAGTTTGCATTGGTTTGCTAAATAGCAATCTAATCCTGTTTGAGAAGTTGGTGAGGGTATCTGATTCTGAGATTTATATGATGTATCCCATTGAGTTGAGGTCTATGTGCTACTGTATTGTCTATATAGATTGAGTTTGTCACATGAGGACAAACAAAAATTGCAAGTTGAGGGTGTTGATGTGCTTTCAAAATATAACACTTTTGATGCCTAAAACTTAGAATTATGTTTGTTCTCAATGTGATAATTGTGAGGTTTATGTGTTTATGTGTTTATCTTTGCAAGATTATAGGATGACCATGAATTTGGGAAAAGTCATAATATTGTCACAAATTTGCTATTATATGAGACATATTGTGGGTGGTAGACCATTTTATGAGCTATAGGGTGGGTTCACAAGAAATTCCAATGAGGAGCCAAGTTTTCGAAGTTACTTCTATGAACATGCATACGAGCCGTCTATTAATGTATGAGACGTAGAAGAGGTTTCATGCCTTGAGGATTAGAGAATGAAGACTTTCTGAAGTTCATCAAATGAAACCCGCTCTACGGGTCGTTAACCATTTTACGAGTCATAAAGGGGTGTCATATAGAAGAAGTCCAATTTTCTAGCAACAATGTATGAGACCCTGATTATGGGTCGTGAACTTCAATATGGGCCGTAAAGTTATATCATAGAGTGTTCCCACCAGTTCTCCTAAGTCATTTAGGATTTGAATTATAAATATTATAAATGAGTCTTTTAGGTTATTTTTCAGAAGTTCTCTCCAGTTTTGATTAGTTTTAGGTTAGAGCTCAAAAAACTTAATATTTTGAGAGAGAAAATTGTGAGAGAGTCTTTGTGAACATTTGTTGTTGAATTTGATCTTAAAGCTTGTGATTCTTATTGATGTTGGATTGCTTGTTCTTAAATCTATTATGTAAGTGTTTAATTATGTCTTCTCAATTCATAATATCTTCATTTACACATAGCATGAGTAGCTAAATCCACAAATAGGGTTGTGGGAACTATGAAGAACTAACAAAGTAAAACCATATAATTCATAATTTTTTGAAGGTGTATATTCATGATTAATTAACTTTCTTTATTTTCATGTTTTCTGATGCTTGCCAATAGTAGAACTCACCTAGTGTTATTGACTAGACCAAGGTAGTAATGAATAGGAAAAGAGATTAATTAACGGGTTTTGATTGATGTGTTCTCGTCTAATCAACCAAACTAGACCAAGGGGAGGTTGTACTAGGACTAATAGGTAATGGCTAGTAATGCATACTATGGAGATGGGCCAAGTTGCATAATGAAATGCACCTCTCACCATTGACCAAAGAGCTTGGTGAACTGAAATTACCGTCCTACATGCTATACACTAGACAATAATTAGGTTATCCGGTGATGCTGATTGGGGAATCATAGAGAACAAAATACCCTAGTTACTCTATATTATTTATTTCTCTTGTGATAGTTAGTTAATTTACTTTTTCTCATTGATTATTACAACCCACCCACTTTAGGGAATTGATTCGATTAATTGCTCGGATTGCATATTGGTGAATTTTTGTGAGTCTACGTATTCCCTGTGAGATCGACCCTAACCTTGGTCAGGTTCTATATCTTGACAGCGACCGCTTTATCCTCTAAAATAGAGGTGTAACTTGGGTGACATCAATGAATCTATGGAAAAAGAGATAGCTAGAATTACTAAAGGACTATGATATTAACATTTTATACCATCCTGAAAAAGCTAATGTGGTTGCTAATACATTTAGCCAAAAGTCCATGGGCAGTCTAAGCCATGTTAAAATTGATCTGGTTAAAATTACAAAAGGTCTATGTCAGCTAGCTAGCTTGAAGATATGATTAGTAGATGCAGAGGATAGAGGTGTAATTGTTCATAATTCAATAAAGTCTTCCATTGTTACTAAAGTAAAAGAGTGACAGCTCGAGGATCCTGAGATTATGACACTGAGGGAAAGTATTCCACAACAAAAATATCCTTCGTTTGAGCTTATAGAGATGGAGTTCTTAGGTACTAGGGCAGGTCATGTGTGCCAAACATTGGAGTGCTTCACGCCAAGATTCTTTCTGAGGTCTATTATTCTAGATATTCAACTCACCCTGGAGCGATTAAAAAGTACTGGGACCTTTATCAGATCTATTGGTCGAATGGCATGAAAAAAGATATTGCAGGGATGGTAGCCTAATGTCTCAACCGTCAGCATGTTAAAACAAAATATCATAAGCCTAGAAGCATAGCTCATTATATTGAGTTTTTGTTATGGAAATGGTACATGATAAAATATGGATTTCCTCAGTGGGTTACCTCGTACTCAATGTAGGTATGATTCTATTTGGGTAATCATTAACATGCTGAAAACATTTGCTCATTTCATGCTAGTAAGAATGACATAATCAGTAGAGGATTATGTTCAAGTCTATATTTGGGAGATCATTCACCTTCATAGAGTTTCATTATCTATTATCTTAGATCAAGGGGCTTAATTTACAACACATTTTTAGAAGACTTTTTAGAAGGGTCTGGGCACTTAAGTAACTCTTAGCACCACTTTTCATCGACAAATTGATGGGAGGAAAAGCATACCATTTAGACTATTGAGGATATGTTAGGTGCCTGCATGTTGGATTTTATAGTAAGTTAGGATGATCATCTACCTCTTATTGAGTCTGCTTATAATAACAACTTCCTAGCTAGTATTCAAATGGCTCCTTACAAAACATTATATGGGCGAAGGTCAAGGTCACCAATTGGTTGGTTTGATGTTTGGGAGTAAAAGTTGCTAAGCCCTGATCTAGTTCAACAAGTGATCGGAAAGTGAAACTTCTTAAGGCTGGCTACAAACAACCCAGAGTCGGCAAAAGTGTTCTGCAGATGTTAGATGACGAGACTTAGTGTTTAATGTAGAGGTTTCAGCTTTCTTAAAGGTGTCTCCTATGAAGAGTATCATGTAATTTGGAAAGAAATAGAAGCTCAATCATAAGTATGCTGGACCATATAAGATTATTCAAAAAATTGGTAAGGTGGCATACAAGCTTGATTTTCCTTAAGAATTGGGAGCAGTCCATCTGGTGTTTCATGTATCTATATTGCAGAAGTGCATTGAATGTACTTTGCGTATTACTCGCGTTGAGGGTATTAACACTACTAAAGACTTGTCTTATGATGTAGTACCATTGGCTATTTTGGATTGACAAGTAAGAAAGCTTCAAAATAAAGAAGGGGCCTCCGTGAAAGTATTGTGGAGAAACAACATTGTTGAGGAAGTAACTAGGGAAGAAGAAGAGGAAATGATAAAGAAGCACCCCTAGCTATTTACCCTTAAGGTGAGTTGCATTTCAAAGAATTGGTAGTTATCTTTTAGCAGTAATTTAATCAGACTTTAAATGATTTGGAAGTGTAATTTGTATATCTTATCGCAGGATAACTATATCATACATAGTAGTTGGGATTTTCAGAAGTTGATTTATGGTTTGAATGGGTAACAGGTATGTCCTAAAAATAAAATTTTGGTAGATAAGAATGCAACCAAGGGGTTGTCCTGATCCATTCATGGATGAATTTTTTAAAGGGGAGAATCTGTGAGACCCAATGTCTCTCATATTCCATAATATACATAGTATGACATGTTATATAAGATGTATATGATTTGTATAAACCGTAAGAATAATGACACTGCAAATGAGTGGTAATATTAGAAAATTAAAGTTTTAGGTCAAAGGAACTCCTTAAACAAATATTTGGGTTAAAGAAATGGGTCGAGTAGCACCCAACCTTTTCTGAATGTTTTAGATTAAGTTTCACCTTTTGGATGGGACTAAGAGGTTTAATTTGATAATAATGGATTTTTAAGGGGTATTTTAATAGTACATCAGCCATATATTAAGTTCTAGAGTTAAGAAAGTTGCTAGACAAAGGCTGACCAAAGTTACCATAAGCTTCTCTAAGAAATCTTTCTTAATTTTTAGTCAAATATCTCGGACTATCTATCGCAAAATTTAATGATATAAAGGGTCCATGATATATATCAAATCAAAGGACTACAAGATTAGTTTGCAACGCATAAAATCTCACATCAAATTGACTTCTTAGTAAAAAGTTATGATTGTTTTATCATGGACTACTCGAGCAGGAAACCAAGTCGCAAACTGGGTTTGGTCAAGACAACTAACAAGTCCACAAATCCAATATTTTAAGGCCCCAAACATTTTACTTCTGTTCTAAAATAGTGAAGAACTGACGAGAGGGTTCTCATGAGCTCCTTGAGCCATTTAGGTATGTTTATCATGATTTTCATTGTTAAAGTTTGCCATCGTGCCTAGACCTCTATGACTTACACTTTACAATTATTTTTTCCTCATATTATTTGTGTTTGGATCTGTCTTTATAGAAGGTAGAAAATGAATGTTCTTATTGGTTATTCTATATTGACAACTGGTTGTTTAGGTAATAATCTTAGGACTCTTTTATGATTGCTTTACGAAGTTCTATGGACGTTTCATTGAATTAAGGCTGTATAAAAGATTTGGTGATTTATGCTCAATTATTGACTATTTATAGGTGTGCATAAGTTTAATAATGTAGTGGTTGCAAAAGTTAGGATGTAAGGAATAACATTCAAGAGGAAACATTCGGCATTTGGTGGTTCGTAGGAAATATATGTTAAGTCTAAGATCTATCACTCCTTTTAGCATGAAATCTGAGAAATTCCTAAAACATCAAATGTGATATTTTACTATTCTATTTCTAGAAAGACCTTTTGTAGAAAGTATTAGGATCACAACTGAATTATCTTCATGATAATATTAGATTGATATCTTGTTCGTTCGGTTAAACTGGACATTCGATATCTATATATCACTTTATTGACTTTTCTAACTACATGTCCATGTGTTTGAGGTGTTACTCTTCTTTGGGTGGTGTCACTAACAACAAAGGAAGATTATGACGAGAATTTACTAGTTATAATTAGTCTTCCTTCCTCACTAGAACTATATTTGGTGAACTTAAAAAGTAACACGTTGGTTTCCAAAAATCTAAATTATAATGCTCCTATGAAGCTACTAAGGAACTCGATTTTTATAAATACTTTCTATTTCTTACTAACAAGGAACCAAGTAGCTTATGTGAAGAACCTTAAGCATGTTATAATCATTTTCAAAGTTAAGGCATCATTTTAAATATTGAGTTAAATTTTCACACTTGTTGGAAAGACATATATGATTCCATGAGTCATGTGTGTATGCTATGACGACGATTATGATGTTATGTGAATAAGAGCACTAATGCGCCAAGATTGGCTGAATTAATGCTATCGCCTACTTTGTGCTTTTAATACTCATATCACGCATGACATGTTTTTCATGGACTTTTAGCTATAATTGAAGGTAAGGGGCCTATTTTACCAAATGACTATATGTATGTAGATTATACGTATGGCCCACAAATTGACAAATATGATGTCGGTTAACTACTTGAAAGGACCACCATTGCTCGCATTTAGTTGGGTATGTCATGCATTTGCATCTATATATATATATATATATATATATATTCACACTATGTGATTACTCAGGCATGCCATGCATATTTGATCACTAGGAAGTCGAATATTGGGCTTAAAGATTATTTGAGTTTTTGTTACTAGTGATATCTCTATTATCCTTTTAAGTACAGTTGTTTATGATTTTTCTTTCTGCCTTACATACTAGTACATTTTTATTTGTACTGACATCCCATTTCTTATGGATGCTGCATTTTGTTTCGTGCATGCAAGTTTTGTTAGGAAATCTGATCAACCCCTCTGTTAGGATTCCTACGTAGCTATGAGTTGGTAAGCTCCACCTCTTTTGGAGCTTTCACAGGGTGTCTATTTTTTGTCATAGAGTAGTGTATAATTAGGCCCTTCCCCATTAGTGCTAGTAACACTCTTAGAGGCTATTTTGGACATGGAATTTTATGTTGCTATTTTGCAACCTTTAGTCTCCAGCCATAATTTTGGCATTCATATATGTGTGCGTGCATGTACTTCTCTCGTTGTAGCCATATCGGCTAGCTAGTACTTTATCATTTTGACTTATCTACCATGGTATGTGTGACTTCTTATTTACTATGTCATGACCTAAATTGTCTAGGCTTAGTTTTTTAGAGGTTATGCTGTCCGATTTTTCGGCCCCCAGTCTAGTTAAGTAGTATGTTTAGTGGCTTACTCGACCAATGATAGTATTGAGTGCCAGTCTCTCCTCCCCTTATTTTGGGGTGTGACAACATTCTTCCAAAACTTTATTCATCAATGACTCAAACACACATCTCCTTATGATATTGTCTACACATTCCTGCAACAAGTAGGGCTCATCCCAATAGTACTGTTTCACATCAAACAAGAATTTTCTCCTTTAGTTTCGATTCAATTGCTCATGAACTGCCCCACACAAAAGAAAATTTGAAAAATTAGCATACCATGAAGTTTGGCTAAGCAAAACAACCATCAATGACTCATCTGAAAGGAATTCGTCAACATCATTCTGACCAACACCCGCAACATCTAATTCAAGATGGGAAAGAATATCAACAACTTGATTTTCACACCCTTTTTGTTCTTTTACCTCAAAGTCAAACTTTTGAAGAAATGTGGTCCACCTAATCAACCTTGGCTTAGCCTCCTTTTTGGCCATCAAATATCTAGTGTAATCATGGTTCATATGAACGACAACTTTGGACCCCAATAGGCATGCCTAAAGCATGGACTTATTGTTTATTCACCGTATAGTTCTTTTAGGCCGTGTTCATTGATTTTGACGCATAATACATAGGGGTGGAAAAATTAAGCCCAACACGCCCAAATCGACCCAACCCATTGAAGTTTGGGCGTGTTAATTACCCGTCCAAATAATAGCTCAGTCCATCTTAATCCAACCCATTTTAAGTTAGATTGATATGCAACCCAAATTAATTTGATAAAGATCTTGTTAAAATATTTTCCAAAATACTTTTTTTTAATTTGATATGTTTTATATAGCCATAATAAAGAATAATATAATTTAATTAACTACTAAAATATTAAAAAATAACAAATAAAATAAGTAAGACTTTGTAAAAATTGGATTAGGTTGGGTCTTAACCCACTCTATAAGCCTTTACTCAACCAATTTTAACCCAACCCATTTTGACCCAAGTAAATTTGGGTTGGATTGGGTCTTGACCCATTTGGTGTCTTGATCTATTATAACACATTCAAATTTGACCCAACCCACCAAATTGCCACCCCTAATAATACACCAGATGGAACAACTGCCCCTTTCGTTAACCCAAGATAGCCCCCAAAGAAATTTGCTTGCATCGCACATCACTTCAAATGGTAAAATACAATCAGGATCACAATAGTAAGAGCTGAGAATAGTTTTTCAGTGAGGCACTCAAATGCCTTCATACAAGATTCACCAAACATAAAAGGACAATACTCCTCAAACAATTTACATAAGGGTTGAGTAATTTTAGCAAAGACCTTCATGAAACACCGATAGAATTCGGCACCCAAGGAAACTTCTTAACCCTTTTATATAGATATGAGATGCGAGTTTATAAATTACCTCAATTTTTTCTTGATCCATTTACACTCCATCTCCAAAGATTCTATGGTCAAGCATAATACATTCCGTCACCATGAAATGACACTTTTCCCAATTGAGAACCAAATTTGTCTCTACACATCTTTGGAGCACCCTTTCAAGGTGACCAAGGAATCTTTCAAATGAATCCCCAACCATGGAAAAGTCATCCATAAAACCATGTCAGTTAAAATAGAGAGCATACCATTGGAAACATGACAATGAATTGCATAGACTGAAGGACATCCTCTTGAAAGAAAACATGCCATAAGGACACATAAATATGATTTTCTCTTTGTCTTTGAAAGATATGGAAATTTGATTGTACCTTGAATAATCATTCAAGAAATAATACCACCCTCTAGCAGCAACACAATCCAAGATTTGATCCATGGACAACATAGGAAAATGATCGTTCTCCATACATGGATTCAAATGCCAATAATTCATACACACACGCCATCCAATTACTGGTTTAGTTGAAACAAGTTGGTTCTTTTCGTTTTGCATCACCCTAAGACCATTATTCTTAGGTATGTATTGCACCAGACTCACCTAAATTGCATAGATAATTCTGGCATCTAACCACTTTATGGTTTTATTCTTCACTACTTCTTGTATTCGTTGGTTAAATCTTATTTGATTCTCAATAATAAGCTTGAAATCCTTGATCAAGTTCATTTTGTGAGAACAAATACTCTGAAGTATCCTAATGATACCTGCTATGGCCCATCCAGTTGAGTTGATGAATAAGGACAACACTAGTCAATGCCAATACTTGATTATCTAATAAATCAACTACCAGAATCACCAAAGTGTCTCACTTCTCCTCAAAAATGCATACTTCAAATGAGAGGGGAGACCCTTGAGCTCAAGCTCAAGGGACTCCTCAGTAGATGGTTTGGCCGAAAGAGTCTCCCTATTTTACAAGTCAATATCAGGATTCTTTGGGTTCCCATAATATGATATCACTTGATCAAGAGTAGATACAACCTCAAAATAATTGTCAATTACTTCGTCATCATAATTGAGCAATACCGTTGCAAGCGATTCAGCAATACTAAATACCTTTTCACCACTAGCCACAAATTCCACAAATCATGAATATAAGAGAATATATGATACTCCTTGGGTTTTCTCATGGTCATATATATTGAAAATCACCTCCTTATCATTCAACTTAACTTTTAGTTTTCAAACTCAACATCCACCACTGCTATACTGGTAGCAAAAAATGGTCTCCCAAGATGATTGGTATTTCAATATCTAATTCATAGTCAAGTATCACAAAGTCCGTAGGAAAGATGAATTTATCAATTCTTACTAAAACATTGTACAAATTACCACTTGCTTTTTGATTGAATGATCTTCCTTAAGAAGCCACATGGTTATCGATGATGGAACTTCTAAGACTAGTTGCTTGAAAATAGCAAAAGGCAATGAGATTAATACTTTCCCCAAGATAATATAGGTCTTTAGAAATTTGAACACACCAATAGTACACGAGATTGTAAATACTCTCGAATATTCTTTCTTCACAACAAAGTTATTTGACGTGATAGCACTATAATGGTGTGATACTTCAATAGTTTCAAACCCCAAGTTCCTCTTCTTTGTAACCAACTCCTTCATGAGCTTAGCATAGCCCAACATTTTGAAAAGGGCCTTTATTAACAGAATGTTGATTGAGAAGTGTTGAATATGGAAAAGAATTTTTGGAACTTAGTATCATCATTTTTCTTCCTCAATCGTTGAGGAAAAGGAGGTTTCATTGTAACTTTGGAGCTTTTACCTCGAGGGAAGAGGTTTTGAAAGGCTTGATCTTTCTTGAAGACCCCTCCCCACTTTGAGATTACAATTATTCTTAAAATTGCCAAGTGTAAGATCTTCCAGATCAAGAATATCATCATTAACATCTTTGATTACTTCATCATCAAAAACTATAGAAGGTTTCCCATTTTCCTTTACTTTCTCCATATTTTTGGGTGTCTCATCCCCCATAAAATTTTTAGATAGACATGGATTCTTACGGATCATTCTTTGAGTTAACAAAAGTATCACTTGGTTGACCTCCCCTTTGCATTTGATTTATACAAGGCAAAATATTCCAAAGATGAGTCTCCAACTTCTTTTTTGAAGCCGTGTAACACCCCTCAACATAGCTTGAAAAGACCCTATGATATATTTTTTTAATATCTTAAAGTTCGTGCAGAATTTCACAATTCTGACTTTGTATTCTTTTTAGAGGGAAAAATTATGTTGCAGAATGGTTACCTACAAGGTATAGGTTGCCCATATCAAAAATATAATTTTTTCAGTAAAATGTCACAAATCAGTACGGGTCTTCGACAAGTCTGCATTGCAGACTTGCTGCGGCTTAGGTCAAAATTTTTGAATTTTTTCTGTTTCAGCTAAGGGCATTTGGGTAATAATCCTATGCCTATATAGATGAGAATTTCACTTTTTTCAACCATGTTATGCCCTAGAACTAAGAAATACTCTAAAAAATCCTCTTCAATCTTCATAAATCTTCCATTCAATCTCAAACTTTTTAAAAAATTCATGTTGGTATTCAAGAAACCAAGTGAAGCTTAAGTCTTCTTCAAGGTTATTTCAAGAAAATCTCAACTTTAAGGTATATGGGTCTTCATCCGTGGGTCCTTTCACCCATAGAGCTCAACTCTCCTTTTTTCTTGAAATTACATGATTTCAAGGTTAGATTCTTTATGGGTAATTCTTATTATGCATTGTACACATGACTTTTATTTGAATTCTTCAAGTAATAATTTTATTATTTCTAAATACCATTGGGGTTTAATATTGTGATGGATTTTATGATATTAAAGTTAGTACTCTATGATGCTACGAAAAGCTATGAAAGAATTTGTGGAATTTAATATGGATATCATGACACCCAAATTAGGGTTTCTACTATAATGTTGATGGGTTGAATTAAATGATTTCCAAATGAATTGATTTACTCCTCTCTTTTTTTATATTCTTCAATTGTGTGGCTTTAAGCTTATGTGCATATTACCTACCATGTTTTGGCTAAAGTAATTGACAAACTTCTATGTTGATGAAAGTCCTATTGGAAGACATTTAAATTGTGAATATTAAGAATGTTGAAGGGATATTATGTGTGCTATGAGCTCTTGAGAACATTGTGAATGTTTTGAATGATATGAAACTCCCTTTCATTGATTTTATAAAGCATTGACTTAAATGAGTTACTCTTTGATAATATTGAGCTAGTATGATATTATACATGTTATGACTATAACTATGAAGTTGAGGATTGTGTGAGATGAATTTCATGTTTCCATTTCGATGTGTTGAAAAATGATATGTATGACTGAGGTGGGTTATTCCAGGGATGATATAAATTGATAAATTGCATTACTTTCATGAATAGTAATCTTGAGTTACATGATTTAAAATTACATGCATGAGCCCATCCAATTGTCATATTGAGTTTGCTAATTTTGAATGATGTCTAATGATGAGGGTTTAATGAGAAAGTTTCTTATGAATGATGAAAAGGTTTCACTATATATATATATATATATATAGATAGATATATACTAGTTCATGAATGTGATAGAGGATGCGATATATCAAGTATAATGTGAAATTTTTTGAAATCTTATGAAAGTTATGTATTGGAAAACCCTCCTTATGATGTTATGTTATACAAGTTGTAAATGTCATGATTAGCTTTATTTTTGTATGTCTAATGAGACTAGTCTTATGATGTTTAGCATAAATAAATTATTGAGGTATGAGTCCTTCACCTAGTAAAGCTTATGAGATAATGATACACAAATAGTAGAGGCATAAAAAATTATGATGATGAACCGACATTAAAGGCAAAGACAAGATCTAAGAGCTATCTTTATGATGATGATTTATGTTCAAAAGTCTTATGTGATGGGTTTGTAGAGTCCTCTCGATTGTCTCAAGATTTTTATGGGATGAGTTAGTAGAATACCTCGTCATACTATATGATTCTGTGATTGAAGTTATGGTCATTCTGTGAGAGTCACATTTAACACCGGTGGACTTAGGATAAATGCGGAAACTCCCCAATAGCTAGCGTACGAGACCGTTAGTAGAATCCCATTGTCCCATGACTACTTGCCATCGTAGGAAATAAGAGTCACCACTAGTAGAGGTTGGCTTCTAGACCACCCATTAGTAGAGGCTGCTTAATAGCTTGCATAGTGGATCCACTTAGGCATCTTAAGAGGTCGCCTTGGCAAGTGACTTCCCCCTTTCTTCTGGTCTAGGGGAAACATCAGAATTCTATGTCTTAGATCACATGGTTTATGTCAGTTAAAGGTTGCTCTCAAACATGTTCAAGTTCTCCTTATGGTCCTAAATTGTCCCTCTTATGATGATTATGATGGTTCCTTTATGTCAAGCCCAAGGGTGTCTTAAAGTTGTATAACTCATTGTCTCTAAAGCATGCATGGTTTTCTTCGTATATGTTATGATCCTTTGTTATTGGCATTTCTCAAAAAGGTATACAAGTCCCTTTCCAAGTATATATGGTGTCCTTCATTATGATTTCTAGAGTCACATTTAGATTAAATAGTTCTTTCTTTGATTTAGAAGCAATTTGTTTAAAGGATATGGTTATTGTACTTATGCATGATAACCTATGTTCCTCATTATCATATATTTTAAGGTTCAAGTGATGTTTCTAAATTATCATATTGTTCTGTACTATTATGACTCATGTGTTTGTGCATTGCATGCCCATATACAAGTACATTCAAAGTACTAATGTATATGTTTTTGCCTACATGATTTAACCATGTAGGGACTGGTGCTCCTCGATATCCTCCACGTGGACAACTTGGATTTGTGAAGATTGTGCTTGTGGTGAGTCCTCTAGTTCAGGGACAATATCCTACTTCTATCTTACTTATGTTCATACTTTATTCCACTTTATTTTCTAGTTTAAGTATAAGCCTTGGACATGTCTTGGCTCCCATCCTTTTCATGATTAGAGGTATTGTTGGATACTATGCTATGTACTTATGACGTGATGTTGAGATTTTATTGAGACTTATAGCTTAGACCCTATCCCTTATGTGGCACAATTTTTCCAATATTGATTCTCAAGATTGCCTTTGGAAGGTCGAGAATGTTACAATCCAAGCCTGGGGACTTCTCATGGCACAATCAATGAAGGACCCATAAGTAACTCATCTAATCCATCTTAGCATACATTAAGTATTCGTAGGTTAATATAAACATATGTAAAAATGAAATAAAATAAGGAAAGGGACTAAGGGAGGATATAAAAGCTCCAACAAGAAAAGTGCAACAAAACATCATAGTCCGAACATACCAACCACACATGACTTAGCGGGTACGGGTGTATAGTCTCAGTTCACCTCAAATAGTATAAACATTAAAATAAGATAGAAAGTAAAAGTCTCTAGACATCAATTCTAAAATATATATAACTATCCAGAGAATACAAGCATGAATAAAATTAGTGAAGTCCCCGAACTAAGGACTCACCAATACTTTTAGTCTTCGTCGTCAATAAGATAGCCATATGCCGATGGAGGAAGTGAGTGCTAGTTCCAATTGGTGACATCATGTAGGAGAAATATGCATTAGTACATTGAAATGTACTAAGTATGTTAAGTGCAATGAAAGCATAAAATTGTAATGCCATCATTCATAAACATTATAAGTCTCGATGTATAGGATGGTAAAGTCATCATCCAATGTGCTTAAGTATAAACAAGGAATAAATCTCAACATGAAGTTAAAATAATGCATCTTATGAAACACATGTGATGGAACGAAGACATCAAATCTCACACTTTGTAGGAATACACCTTGATCAATATATAAGGCCATGTGAGCTACTACGTGGGATCTAAAATAACCCCCTACGTTGTCATGGGGAGACCAGTTGCCAGGTGGAACTCCATCACTTAGAATGCATCTTTATTTAACATATATGACTGATGTGGATCCACTAGCCTATCCTACAAGGGCTCCTATGGTGGCTCATGGTTAATGGGGCAAAGGATTGCTATTAGGATTTCCTTACCGAACCCTACTTCAATGCCTTACTTGGTACTAAGATAATCCCATAGAATACTTTAAAAAAATATACATAGTCATACGATGTAACATACAATCATAAGTAGCAATTTAAAACATCGGAAATCATCAAGTGAGAATTGGCCTTTCATTTTTGGGTCCACCATAAACATCCTCTAAGGGAAACCTCAACATGCTTATATCATTGACAAATTTATTAAATTTAAATCTTTTGTTTATGCCCTCAGCATCAACATATACCATGAAAAACAATTGTTTAAACATAGTGCACTTGTACTTTAACTTGAAATCTCATAAATCAATGGGATAATCAATGAATATCGTAAAATATGCATCTTTTGAACAATTACTAGACAATCCACACATCACCAATCAAACCCTAAATATTGGACTCATAGTCATTAACTTAATATTCAAGGAAAATCATGGCAAACATTACATTATATCATTATAGGCAAAATAAATTTAAAAATGCATCATAAAAACATCTTTAAATTCATAGCCATGCAACTTGATATTTTAAAAGAACTTAAAGAAAAAGTAAAAGGATTTAATGGAGAATGTTATGGGTGTAATTGTTAGACCCCGTATTTCTTTAAATTAAGAATAATTATTCAATTGGGAAATTTTGTTCTGGATGTTGGGTAGGTTGAACTTAAGTGTATTTCCGGTGCATCATTTGAGTATTACATGCATTTGGCGTGCATAATTAAGTTTGAGTCGGAAGTCCTTGATTGGATCAAAATAGAAAAGTTTGGGACCAAATTG
>JAOTQR010081365.1:0-86362 GCA_025774065.1 Solanum ossicruentum | reverse complement strand
CACTTTTATGTTCAGAATTCAACTTTCAAGCAATTAAAATGCAACTTTTTAGCTATTAAAATGCTTAACACTTTTATTTTCAGAATTCAACTTTCAAGCAATTAAAACCCCTTATATCATTTAGAGGTGTATTCAATTCAAAAAGCTGCTGCACCACTTTTACAGTCAGCAAAAATGAGTTGTTGTATGATGTCGTAATTGTGCTCTTAATAGGAACTTGTAGACTGATAATCAAAGATTGTTGTTTCATGTTCTCTATATACTTGGAACTGTTTTTGCACTATTTAGGTCTATTTTTATGTGTATATATAGTGGGTACTGTTTGGTTAAAGTTGGAACAGGTTTGGAATTGTCGACGTCAAAATGTAGCGAAAGGGATGTAATATTATGCCGCCTATTTGTATATTGTGTAGAATTATTATATGTTGTGCCTTGTTGGTTGTCGTAGTACTATTATGGCACTAAAATAGGCTGCACATGATATGTATATAAGAATGTGTATTAGTAAATACGGTTAGCGGCAGAAAGGTTGAAAGAATACGCTCGGGTTTAAAATTATCCGCTTGTTGCTCGTATGTTGCTTTTCTTATGAGATTGGGCTGCCAAGATGTATCTATTTGCTGCTAATGCTAGTTTATCACCTACTATGTTATAGATAAATATTTGGAGGAAGGGAAGGTTATATCAAGGTAATAGCAAGGTCATATAGCGAGGTATGTAAGGCTACTTGATTTCGTATTACTTGGCATGAAATCTAGATTCTTCCTTGGCACATAAAGGTACTTACCAACTCCAGCACAATTATTAACCATGTCTCCACTCTTTCACATGTTCATATGCTCTCATACATAGTCACCTTCAAATCTGCATACATACTTGGATACCAAGATACACATGTTCGTTCTACTAAATAAAGTTCATGTGTTATTCTACCTCCTATGCATTTCATTATTTGTGTAACGTATTCCTTTTATTATGGTGTTGTCTTTTGTGATTATTTACATGTCATATGTTGTATCTATAGTCGTACAGCTCCAATATTATGACCACCAAAAGAATCATCTGAAAAGTAATTGAAAGATAAAGTATATTGACTATTGATGGGTGGTAACCCAAGGGGTGGAAAGATCACCTAGCCAGGGTCGATCCTATCATGGGGGGTAGCCCAAGGGGTGAAATGAAAAGCTTAGCCAGGGCCGATCCCAATTTAGATTTATCATTGATCAGCTAGTCATTTGTATTACATGGTGTGCACATATAGTATCCTATGGGGCCCCATTGAAAAATGCAAGTAATAAAAAGAACATAAAGTACATGATCCCATAGTACAACTAAAGGTGGTCTCTTATCCTACACCAGTGCATAGTTTCATTTGAGTTGTTACTTCATATACAGTACTTCCTGCCTTACATATTCAGTATATTACCTCATGCTAACGTCCCTTATGGGGGACCTGCATTTCATGTTGCAGGTACAGGTGCTAGTAGATCTCCCAGTAGGAGTGCAGGATATCCAGCTGTTATTGCCAAGCTCCAAGTTGCTTCAGAGCTTTGTGTTTAGAGCTTATATTTTTGTACTATATGGTTAGTCGAGGCAGGGGCTGTCCCAACCCTTATCAGATACTTTTACTTATTTAGAGGATTTGTAGACTATGTAAATTAAAGTGTGGTCATGTCTCATACTTTAGACACTGTGGCCCCAACGGTCTAGCCATATGCATTTCCTTTTGGCTTGTTATTACTGTTTACTTTCTTAAAGGCATGTTGCATGTAAAAATCCCATGTAATATGTATAGAAATTGTATAGATACACGTTGGTTCTCCCGAGCCTCATTGGCAAAGGATGTCAGTCTGCCTTAATGGGACTTTGGGTGTGACAATCTTCCCTCTTTTGGACTAAGCACTTGGTCATGATAGCACCACACTGTTGGAGCTCTTGCGAAAGCTCTTGGCTTATCATGCACTTTTTCGTTACCATATCCTTTATATATTTGTCATACCCGGGCATCTTCTCAAATGCCTCAAGAAGAGGGATGTTAATGTGCAATTGCTTCAACATAGAAAGGAAGTGCTTGAAGGGAAGTGTTAATGGACAATTTACCATCCTCTTCCTTTTTCTTGAGTGTTCGAGGAAAAGGAAGAGGAAGTCTTGGGATAGTGTCAGTCTTTCCTTGCTCCTTTGTATCTTCACTTTGCATCCCATTGCCAGCCAAATCTTCTCCCTCCACCTCGACCTTGTTATCAACACCCTTTTTACAACCTTCATCAATAACCCCTGACATTGGGGGATCTATGGTGCTCTTTCCACTTTGTGTCA
This sequence comes from Solanum ossicruentum, assembly GCA_025774065.1. Taxonomy (NCBI): domain Eukaryota; kingdom Viridiplantae; phylum Streptophyta; class Magnoliopsida; order Solanales; family Solanaceae; genus Solanum; species Solanum ossicruentum. The sequence goes on along the minus strand of JAOTQR010081365.1, from coordinate 84,046 downwards.
TAACCGCTATATAATGCACTATCATTCTTCAAATTTTAAACCATATTACTTGCAAAGTGCCCTTTTGGCGTTGGTTCAATTGAGAAGACACTTGACCAGATTGTTGCTCCATTAATTTGATGGCTACCGAATGAGACTTTACTTTTTGATTGATACTTGAGATATTTGATTTCATCACTTTCAAAGTCTCATCTTGATGGTTGGCATTCTTCAACAATTTTTCAAACATTTCCTCAATCCTAGAATTGCTAGACACGGCATCACGATTACGTGGAGGCACATAGGGACCATTCCTATATCCATCTCTTCGCCCCCACTTGGCCTCAGATGCTCTTTCTTTCTCAAAATAACCACTACGGTTATCTCTATATACACCTTCTTGATTGTAGTTCCGACCTTGATTTCTGAAACTTTGATGCCAATAGTCCGGGTTGGACCCTTATGCATTGTTTCGTAAACCCACTGCTTGATCTCAAACAAAGCAAGCGTCCTCATCATAGTAAGCCTCTTCATACATGGGGTGCCCTTGGAGGTTGGTGAACCACCACATGAACTTTGTCTTGATTTTGCTTCAATACCAAGTCCATACTTGTTCAGAGTTGAGCAAGGTCTTGCATGATCTCTTGACTGATTTTGCTTTGCTCTGAACCCACATTCACCACACATGAATTTTTTATTTTGGATCTCTCTGTTGACCCTATGCTCTATTCATCTTAACCTCTTGCTCCATTCTCTTGGTGATTCGTGCAAAAGGTTGATCTAAAAATATGCCTCCCATAATGGTTCGGCACAAGCTTGACTATTCTCATCAAGAGCCCGATAAAAGATCTGCACTAAGGCATCATCAACAATTTTGTGCTCCAAAACCATCTTCAAGCACTTGGTGAACCTCTCTCACTTTATACTAATTGAATCACCCGATGATTGCTCAAAATTATTGATTTGATCTTTGAGCTTGAGCTTTTTGGACCTTGGAAAATCTCTCTCTAGAAAGGCTCATTGTAATTGGGCCCAATTGGTGATTGAACTTTGTGGGAGTTCTGACAACCATATTGCTACACTTCTAGTCAATGATAGAGGGAACACTCGTAACCTAACAATATCCATCGAAAGATTTTGTGTACCCATCACACTCTTACAAACAAACACAACATTATGAAGATGACTGTGGGGATCCTCCGAAGGTAGCCCTATAAACAACCCATGATTTTGAAGCATTTGAGGGAGACCAGCAGACATTGTGAAGTTATTGTCGACTGGTAGCGATGGCAACATTATAGGTCCTGCGACATCTATCGTCATAGGGTTCAACCTATATTAAATCCAACTATATGCATTTTCATTGATATCCCTATGGTGTGGCTTATTTTCTCTTTGAGGTGGGTTTTCATCTGCACCCACATCATCCTCATTTCGATCCATAGCTTCCTCAACCGTGATGTCTTAATTTTTTTGGGCCATTATCTTGCAATTCGATGGATCTCCAAGTTGATTGGAACTAAGGGATTGCCTTTGCTCCTTGTGTTGGGCATTCAAACCTAGTATACCCTACAAAATAAACTAAACAATGAAAACAAAAGTAAAATACAATAGAATTTAGAAATTAACACTTGAATTAACTACTAGTGAAATTAAGTGAAAACCTAGTCGTATTTCCCAGCAATGGTGCCATAAATTTGATGTTTACGCTCCAATAGTAAAGCGGTCGCTATCAAGTATAAACCTAACCAAAGGCTAGGGTCTAATCCAAAGGGAATACGGGGTTGACCATTGTGATTCACAATAATCATTTCAAGCATCAATCAACTATATACTCTAAATAAAAAGGGGGGGGGGTTTGACATTTGATGTAAAATAACTATAAAAACTACACTAACAATCAGGAAAAGACAATCAATTTGAGGAACAACTTAGGAATTGTGTTCTCCATGATTCACTAACTCAAAGACCCCGGATAATATAACTTCAATTAAGACATTGCATGCAAGACAGTAACTTAGGTTCTTCCATCCCTTTGGTAAAAGTGATGGCCAAATTTCACGATGGCAGTTGGTTGGCAACCATGGTGTGCCAAACTAACCATTACGTATTGTCCCAGTCAACCTCTCCTTGGTCAGGTTTGGTTGATTAGATAAGAACACATCAATTGAATATGTCACCCATTTCCTTTTCCTATTCATCACTACCTTGGTCGGGATCATGACACTAGGCGGGGTTTGATGTTGGCCACCATCAAACAACAAGCAATCTGAAGGAAAATGGATAATACATGTGAATACCCAACTAATGAAATGCAAATAATCCAAATTATCTTAAGTTAGCTACTTATGGTTCCCACAACCCCAAGTTGTGGGGGCTTAGCTACTCATAGCTTGGGGAAAAAAATACAAGCTATGAGTAAAATAGACATAGTTGAGAAATTACCAAGAAAAATAAAGAATAATAAACCACCTTGGTTTTGGATTCACAAGCATGAATAATAGAGTTGAATTAGAAGTGATTCCAATCCCCAAATGGGGTCTTTAAAGTGAAAATCTAGTTGTCTACTCTAAAACCTAAAAGATTCTCTCTAGAAATATCCTATCCCTCTACAATCTGATTCTCCTATCTAAAAATCCTAACTTGTACTATTTCTACTAGTTACAAAAAGGTCCTTAAAATAAACTAGAGAATCTGGTCGACAACAGTTATGGCTCGTAAGGGTGACCTACAGCTCATAATTAGGCTTTCATAGTCAGGACTTGGCATGTTGGACTTGACTGCTATGATCCACACTACGAGTTGTTGTCTAATCTACCAACATGTAAGATTATATGAGCTATTATATGGAATCCCAATATTATCACTACACTGGAGAAAGAGTGGACTACTTGCCAAAGATAGCCCATACCTCACATTATGGACCTTGCCCATTTTGAAGAGTGATTCTCATGACATAATCATCCATACAGGGAAATATGATCCTATGGTGGAAATGTAGTTATGAAAAAGGTAGGCTTTATATAAGGACCCTTGGGGATCGTCCCGTACCTCCAATCTCATTCGGTGCTAAGACATTATCCCTTGAGAATACATATACATATACATATACATGCTTGGAATAGGATCATAAGTGATTTCAAATCACAGTCATGCATACTTAGGCTTAAAATCCAAATCATACTTCATTTCATACTTTCATGCATTGGATTAGCTCTTTAATAATATGTACGTAGTGGTGTATACATACCAATTGGGCTTAAAGCCAAATCATAGACATTATGTGATCACATTTCATGTCATAACTATACCTTCCTTGAAATCATAGTCATAATCATAATTCATAGTCGTATCTATAGTAAAACTTCATGAAAAACCATGATCATGCATGCATATGTCGTGAAGAATAAAGAAATAGCATGGGTACTTGAATTTTATACTTAAATCATGAAATTAAGACAAATCATTCATAAAACATGATAAAATCAACATTTGGGTCATAAGTTATACTACCTATGTATGAAAATAAGCTTAAAAGGGACAAGTAAGCTCATATCTTATAAAAATCATGTGAGCCAACAGAACAAGGAGTAATTCATACTTAGTTTATCATTTTAAGATGACCCATAACATAATTTTAGCAATTCAAGTCTAAATCATGAAAATCACCTATCAAGTTCTCTTAAAGTTCATGAAAATTTGAAAATAGAATTTGGGCTTCATGATTGAAACCATAGATAACTTGATGAACTAAAGAAGATTCAGATAGAATAGACTTGAGCTTGAAACCAAACTTGAAGCCCTTAGCTTGAATCTTCAAAGTTAGGCTAGATAAACACTTGATCTTTTAGAACTATGTTTTGAGAATAAAATGGGATGATGAAATGAAAGGCATGATTTAGGAATTTTAAGATAGCTATAAAAGTCCTAAAATACCAAATAAATGGGCTAAATTACTAGATTGTCCCTATTTAAAATGGAGTTAAAGTGCACAGGTTTGCACTCCACCGATACCATTGTGGGTTGTGGTGTGCACCACGAGCCGTTGGGCTCCATGGTGGTTCACCTTGGAGGAAATAAGGGACTACCTTAAGAAGGCCCCTTCATGGAACCATTACAAGAACCCCCCCCCCCTCAAGTCGTGGTGTGCACCACGTGTCATGAAGGGATCTGTGGTGAGAACCCTTGAGCCAAAGCCATGAGGGCCTTGTGAGGAGGCACCTCCACGAGGCACTCCATGGCTCATGGTGTGCACCACTAGCCGTGATGTGCTTCGTGGTGGGCATACCCTTAAGGAAACCTCTTGTCCTGGCAAGACATGGTCTTTCCAAGGCCAGGGCCCCTTCCAAAATAACCTATATGATCTGTGGGATGCACCACAGGCTATGTAGGGTTCCTTAAAGGGGACCCTTTGCTCGAAAGTCTCAGAAACAAACTTTTTCGCTTAGTTAAGGCCTCCCGAGGTACAGGTCCTTGCATGATCTCCCCCTTGGAAATATTCAACTTTGAATGAGCTAAAATATAACTCACAACACTTTATTTGAACATGAAATAGCCGAACATTAGAATACAATGAATAATCTTCATTTAAAAACCATGAAACCATAAAAATCCTTGTTAAAACATCATTTAAATTAGTTTCGTGCACATGCATGCATGTCATGTCCTAAAAATATCAAAATGAAGGAATTAGGACTATCATGTTTTCTAAGTTACACATCTTTTTCAGAGGATAAAATGGCAGTTGTGGAGATATATAACCCAACTAAGGTTAGGGTCGAACCCACAGGGAATACGTAGTCTCAAGAGAATTCACCAATATGCAATCTGAATAGCTGACCAACTTACTTCCCTGGGGGGGGAGGGGTTGTAACAATTAATGATAAATAAAACTAAACTATCATAAGAGAGATATCGATAATAGAGAGAAACTAGGGTATTGTGTTCGCCATGATTCCCCAACTCAATATCACTAGGATAACCTAATTCTTTTCTAGTGTAAAATATGCAGGATGATAATTTATGTTCACCAAGCCTTTTAGTCAAAGGTGAGAGGTGAATTTTACTATGTGACTTGGCCCATCTCCATAGTATGCATTACTAACCATTACCTATTAGTCCTAGTATAACCTCCCCTTGGCCCAGTTCGGCGGATTAGACGAGAACATATCAATTGAATCCTATTAATTAATCTCTTTTCCTTGTCATTATTACCTTGGTCCAGTCAGTAACACTAGGCGGGTTCTAATGTTGGCCACCATTAGAAAACATGTGAAATGAAGAGATTTCATTAATACATGCATATACTCCTTCCAAGTATTATGAATTATTCGATTTTACTTTGTTAGTTCTTCATGGTTCTCTCGACCCTGGTTGTCGATTCAGCTACTTATGCTATGTGTAGATGCAGGAATTGTGAATCAAGAAGATATAATTGAACACTTACATGATAAAATGAAGAACAAGCAATCAAAGTTCAATAAAAGTCACTAGCTTTAAAGTAAAATTAAATCACAAGTGTTCTCAAAGACTCTCCAATATGATCTTACAATTTTCTCTCTCAAAATATTGAGTTCTCTGAATACTAAGCAAAAACTTCTAAAAGATCACCTAAAAACTATTTGTAATAATTAAAGTTCAAGTCCTAAACAAAATAAGGGAACTGGTCGGCACGCCATATGAAAGGTCATTATGGCCATATTTACTTCTACGACCTGTATTTGGGGTCTCGTACTCAACTTCTAGAAATTTGGACTTCAATTCTACGACACCCCTCTATGAATCATAAAGTGATTTATGACATGTAAAGAGGGTTTCAACTGATGAAATTCCTGAAAGTCCAAATCTCTGATCCTCAGGGCACGAAATACCTTTTACGACTCGTAAACCTCTCTATGACTCGTCTGCATGTTCACAGAATAAACTTCAGAAAATAGCCCCTTACTAAAATTGTCAACGAAAATATCATACATCCCATAGAATGATCTACGACTTGTAAAGAGTCTCATATAACAAGAAAACTCAGTAACTTCTGCAATTTTCCCCAAAACCAAGGCCAACATGTATTCCTGCAAACATAAACACAAAAACACATAAAACCAACTAATATCACATCGAGAACACATAAAGTTCCAAGTTTTAAGAATAAAAAATGTTGTATTTTGGCAGCAGATCAACAACCTCAACTTAAAATAGTTGTTTGTCCTCAAGCGATAGACTTAATCTATATAGACAATATAGTAACACACAAACCTCAACCCAATGACATACATCACATAAATCTTAGACTCATAACCCATACCAACTTTTCAAAACAAGATCAAATAGCTATCTAGCAAACTAATACAACTCGGTGTATGTGACAGAATAACTATGACAAGCAAGGTATTATTAACAATCCACAATCACTGAACAAGTCTAGTATTAACAATGCAATGCAAGTGCCCTCACAGAAAGAAGTCTCATATTTGACACTTAATGATGTTTTCATGCTTAACCTTGGGACTATGCAAAACCACTCACTCTCAAAAAAGATATTCATGCATAATGTCTAATACCAAAGACTTGCCCCTATACTCATGACCAAGACCTTCAACTAACTAGACTAGGATCACTTTAGGACTTTCTAGGCTTGTAAAGATATTTTTCTACACTTTCGCCCTACCAACTAATTTACTACATAAATACAACACTTTTTATGCTTAAAACTTAGGATTCTGTGTGTTCTCAATGCGATAGTTTTGGGTTTTATGAGTTGTGTTTAGATTTACAGGATTACAGGTTGGCCATGATTTAGGGAAAAATTGCAGAAGTTGCTGGTTTGTTGCTGTTGTTCGAGACCTTATATGAGTGGTAGAGCATTCTACGAGTTGTAAAGGTAATTCGTGAGGAATTCCAGTAAGGGACGAAGTTTTTGAAGTCAATTCTTTGAAGATGCAGATGAGTCATAGAGTAGTTTATGAGTCATAGAAGACCTTTCCTGCCCTAACGATTAGAGAAATGGAATTGCAGAAAATTCATCAGAAAAACCCCCTTTATGGGTCATAAACCACTTTACGAGTCATGAAGGCATGTCGTAGAAGAGAACTCTAAAGTTTTAGTAGCTGATTATGAGACCCTGACTATGAGTCGTAGAAGACACTATGAGTCGTAGCATGCTTTCGTGGAGTTTGCCAATGAGTTTTTCTATTTTTTTAGGACTTATTTTTACTTATTATAAATAGGTTTTTAGGTTATTTTTGGAAGTTCTGGTCAGTTCATACGAGTTTTCCTTAGTTTAGGTTTTGACAGAGAACTCAATATTGTTAGAGAGAAAATTGTGAGAGAGTCTTTGAGAACACTTGTGCTTTAGCTCAATCTTCAAACTTGTGATTTTCATTGACTTTGGATTTGCTTGTTCTTAATTCAATTGTGCAAGTGTTTAATTATGTCTTTCTCAATTCATAATCTCTTCATCTACACATAGCATGAGTAGCTAAATCCACAACTAGGGTTGTTGGAACCATAAAGAGCTAACAAAGTAAAATCGGATAATTCACAAATCTTGGAAGGTGTATATGCATGAATTAGTTAACTCTATTTGTCTGGCATGTTTTCTAGTGGTGGCCAACTTTAGAACTTGCCTAGTGTTACTGACTAGATCAAGGTAGTAATGAATAGGAAAAGAGATTAATTAACAGGATTTGATTTCTTTTTTCATGTCTAATCAACCAAATTAGGCCAACGAGAGATTGTACTAGGACTAACAGGTAATGGTTAGTAATGCAGACTATGGAAATGGGCCAAGTTTAATAGTGATTTCTCCTCTCACCTTTGACCAAAGGGTTTAGTGAACTTAAATTACCGTCCTGCATGATATACACTAGAGAAGAATTAGATTATCCAGGGATACTAAGTTGGGGAATCATGAGGAATACAATACCCTAGTTACTCTCTATTGTTGATTTTTCTCTCGTGATAGTTAGTTTATTTTCTCATTGGTTATTCCAAACCCCCCTTGGGGAATTGAGTAGGATAACTACTCGAATTGCATATTGTGGGTTCGACTCTAACCTTGGTTAGGTTCTATTTCTTGACAGAAATCACTTTATACTCTATAAAGGAGGTGTAAATTGCACGACATCAAGAGTTTGGAACCGTTGCCGGGGAATACGGCTAGACTTAGTAAATTCATTAGTAATTTGAGTGTTAATCCTTAGTTCGCTTTATTTTACTTTTATTTTTGTTTTGCTTTTTTGCAAGGTGTACGAGTAGTGTATGCCCAACAATCCGAGTCAAGACAAGCTCTTAACTCCATTTGATCCCGAGATCCACTGAACTACAAGAAGAATGGCCCAAGATAATGCTAACAATGTGGCCAATGCAACCCTAAATAGGAATAATAATGGTGATTATAGGAATGAGAACCCACCTCTTGTGGAGGACATTCCACAGCCTCAAGAGTTCAACGCCAATACTTACCAGTGGAATCAGTATACGTTGAACCCCATGGCTATGGATGTGACTAGAGCTGTTGTGTTACCACCACTACCAGCAGACACAAAGTTTATAGTCTCTAGTGGGTTACTTCAGATGCTGCAGAACCGTAGGCTATTTGCGGGGTTACCATCAGAGGATCCACATAGCCACTTGCACAATGTGGCTTTTATCTGTAAGATTATGATGGGAATACAGAATCAGTCTATGGATGTTGTGGGACTTCGTGTCTTCCTATTGTCTCACATGAGCAATGCTAAGTTATGGCTATCTGAGCTCCCATAAAGTTTAATCACCAGTAAGATAGAATCACAGAGGGCTTTCTTAGCAAGGTACTTCATTAAACCAAACAAGCTCAGAGTGGTACACTAGATCTACCTTTTTAAGCGATTAACTTATGATTCAATCCTTACTACACAAGAGCAGTTTAATAGATACTTGAGAAGTGTAGCAGACCACGAGATTTTGGGGAATATCCTGGTAGAGAATTTTTACCGAGATCCAGATGTTAATAGTCAAGCATGTACTGATACCTTCTTGGGAGGTCTGCTTGTGGAACAACCACTTGCAAAAATTTCTGAGTAACTGAACATAGTAACTAAATTGAACCATGTGTTGGAGCCCAGGAATAGACATCCAATAGATTATGCAAGCACTGTGGACATGAGTTCTGACCAAGCAAGAATAAATGTACATATCCTTAGTATTCTTGCTCAGAACAGAGCTACTCTGGAGATGCTAATGAAGCAACCATAATAGCCCACTAAGCCAGGGGACAGTCAACGAAGCCATCATATAAAGCATAAGACCCGCAAGGATAAAAGGATGAATAGCCACTATGGACCCCTACACAATAGTGATATGGGAGCTGGGAACTACAGAATCGAAGAGATGCTTAACCAATTGCTAAGAAGAGCAAACAACAAGATGAGACTTTTAGGGGGATTAAGTCCGACATTATTAAGATAAACATTAAAGTTGACCAACACTCTAGGGCAATTCAACAGCTCCATCGTCAGTTTGGACTTGTGTCAATGCAACTACATAAGATTCAAAGACGCATGATAACACGCGCCTGTAATGACCCCAAAAAGTGCCCTAAAATGTGCCTCAAAAAATGCCTGGAATTCTAATTTCTATAGATCTCAAAATCCATGTGTGATATCAAAAATTTGACTGCATATTCTTGTTCAGGGGGTCAAATTAAGGGGGAAAAGAGTCTAACCCTAATTTTAGAGCAACAATATCAAAATGCAAAAATAAAAAAAATTTGATTTTAAGAATGTACTTCGCGTTGGTGGCATGACGCAATGCACTGCCTTTATTCTGGTGCCAGTTATTTGTTTCGAACGAAGACTTTTAAGTATTGGGCCTAAGCCTTCCCACTCGAGAAAATACCTATACTTAGCCATTTTAACCCTCATATCATTCTAAACATTCTCCAGTACACACTTAAACACTTAGTCATATATTTCTCTCAAAATTCAAGCCTCAAAACCCTCTCCAGATATAAGGATTTCCTCTCATGCTTCAAGTCGCCATCTCCAATCTTCATCAAGTTCATATCCCAAGCTAATGTATGTGGGTTTAATTCATGGGTTCCTTTCACCCATGATGCCTAAGCTTCCTTTTCTTACAAATTACATGATTTAAAGATGATTTACTCATGGTTCTTGTTTAATATGAAAATCATTTCACACTATATTAGGGTTTATGAAATTGTGAATATTTTGCAATGTTTTGGGCTATGAAACTAAGATCTTTTATGAGATTTGATGAAGGATTTTGATGTGTGTTGACTATGGGTGTTACCAAGTTCTATAGATGGTTTTATATTGAATTTTCTGGCATGATTTCACTCTTGAATTGCACGGTTTTACACTAGCACTACACACTCTCTAAGTGTTTGATAAAATGTCCGGTTATGGTTTCTTAGGAATTGAAGGTCCAATGTATGTCTTATGAGTTGAATGACTAAATGATAATTTAATGGTGATGGAATGATGATGAAAGTGGTGTATGTATATGATGACTTTATGATGATGATGATAGGAATACTTATATGAGTTGCTTTCATGAAGTAGTACCTATGGTGTTGCAAGTAGATTATTAGGTTTTGATATTTGTTGTGCTCTTGAGAAATGGAGAAGGTCTTCCCTTATTGTTTGAAATGTAATGTTGTGATGAGCTTGTTCTATAATCCCTACCGAAAAGATCATATCGTAAGGTCTGGACCCCCTATTGAAAAGGCCATGCCGTAAGGTAGAATAACTAATGGTTCCTACCAAAAAAAATCATATCGTAACGTATGGACACCCTACCGAAAAGGCCATACTGTAAGGTAGAAAGACTAATGATTTCCAGCAAAAACATCATATCGTAAGGTGTTGTCATTTAATCGAAAAGGTCATGCCGTAAGGTAGAATGATCACATCTCCTACCCAAAAGATTATATCATAAAGTAAGGGACATCTTATACTACCTACTAAATAGGCTATGTCGTACGGTAGGGGTATTAGTACCACTCTCTAAAAAGGTTAACCGTAAGGCAAGTAGGGGATATATGGTGCATTTCATGAAGATTGGTAAGAAAGGCTTGAGTATGTATTCCCATATTGAGTTTACATTCCTTGGTCATGATTTACAAGCATGTTTCACCCTAAGCATTGGTCATACTTGTCATATTGATGTTACACCTTTCCTTTGCTTATAATGATGCATTTTTTCTACTTTTCCTATCCCTTCCTAGTATTGCATTCTACATATTTAGCACATTCAAATATACAAACGCATACTCTATGCCTATATGATGTTACCATGAATGAACTGGTGTACCACTTGATCATCCTACTCCTCCACGTGGCTAGTGCGATTGTCTCTCAAGCTAGTTGGTGAGTCCTGCATTCTGGGGATGCTACTTATGATCTCTTACTATGTATTGAAACTATCTTTCTTTCATGTATACATTAACTATTAGGGTGGTCCCGGTCGCTTGTCTTGGCCCCCACTCTTATCTACGTAGTAGAGGTGTTGTTGGACATGATATGTATATATGTTATGAGTCTTGACTCTCTTGTTTCTTGAATTTATGATATGAAAGCTTATACTTAGTCCCAATTCCCTTGCTTATGCTTATTCTTGTCATTTTAATTACTTCCATGACCAAGGATGTGTAATTATATACTATGAGGCTTGTTTAGGGTTCCTACGGGTTCCCCATTCACCGGTCACATCTAGGCCCTAGGCTTAGGTTGTGACAAAGATGGTATCAAAGCATTAGGTTGTTAGATCTTCGAACTCCAACACATCGTGTTGATTAGAGTCCTATGCATGGTTGTATAGTGCACCACAACTATGAGTAGGAGGCTATGAGACGTTTTAGGAGATGTTTCCTTTCTTCATGTTCTAAGTCATGCTATAGTGTTAAAGTAAGTCCCTTCCCTCCCCTAACAATTGTTCTTTGATATTCTAGATGATCATGCTTAACAGAAGAGGAAGAAGAGACCGCACTCTCGAGTGACAACCGACTAATGGAGAGCTTCATGAGGCTCTCACTTCCTTGTACAACTTGTGTCCAACCAAGCCAATCAAGGGGTCCAAGCCAATCATGCTCCTACACTGGTTTCTCAGGTGAGAGACTTCATGAGGATGAGCCTACTGGAGTTCTACGGGCCAAGGCTGGATGAAGACCCACAAGAGTTTATTGATGAGACTTATAAGGTATTGGCAACATAGGTGTTAGATCGAAAGATAAGGCGGACTTAATGGCCTACCAGCTCAAAAGGGTAGCACAAACATGTTACAATCAACAAAGGGAGGAGAAGGGAGTCAACAATGTAGTTCTATGGGACAAGTTCAAGGTGGATTTTCTTAATCGATGCTTTCCTCTTGTGCTTAGGGAAGCCAAATTGGCAGAGTTCATGAATTTGAGACAAGGTTCAATGAGTGTGAAGGAATATGCCCTCAATTTCAACCAACTCTCTAAGTATGCTCCTCACTTAGTTGTCGACCCAAGGACTAGGGTGATCAAGTTCGTGATGGGTGTCTCCAACTTGGTGAATGAAGAATGCTTGTCCTCTATGTTGATTAATGATATGGATTTATCCTGCCTTATGATTTATGCTGAAAAAAATGGAGGAGGAGAAGTTGAGGAAAGAAGAGGTAATGATGACAAGAGGGCTCGACTTGATGGTGGCTCCCAAGGTCTAGAGCTCGATGATGCTCCAAGCAACAGGGTCATTAAGAATGGGGTGTCAAAGAGTCCAATGATGCTCCAAGGAAGAGGGTCGCTAAGAATGGGGTGTCAAACCTAAGGCCCCAAGGAGATAATGGGGTGACTCGTCCTAGATACCCAAAGTACAGGAGGAAACATGGTGATACATGTTGGAGGAACACGAGTGCATGCTTTAGATGTAGGGAAATGGGCCACAAAATTTTAGATTTCCCATATTCTCAAAAGAAGGGTAAAGATGGGTCATTTTGATCAAGGGGATGCTCCAAGATGTAATCTGTTCTAGGCTCTTCAAAGGAGACAAGAGGTAGATGAGGCACCCAATGTTGCTACCAGTATGTTGAAGTTTCCTTAACATAGAGCTGTGTGCATTGTTGTGTACGGGTGCCACTATTCCTTTCATTATTTTTTTGTTACTTGTGGCCTTCTTGTATGTGTCCTGAGTTGCTATGCAAATCTCTTGGTGATTATCACTTTGTTGAGTCTATTATTGCTAGAAGGTTCATATGTATTGTTCCATGGTCATGTCGTGTCTAGGTATTGCCTTGTGACTTTGTTGATTGGATGTGGTGAGTTTAAGATCATACTTGGAGAGGATTGTTGCATGTATATCATGTCTCCATTGATTGTAGGGCCGATAGAGTTAGATTGCAATTCCCTAATCACCCGACTTTGAGTGGTAGTGAAGGGGTAAGTCCATCTCTCACTTTAGTGTGTGATTGATCTCCAAGGGATTGCATTTATCATCTTGTAAAAGTTAGGGGTGTTGAGCCTAAGTTATTTCTATTGGGATGATTCTGGTGACCAATGAGATATTGAATGTCCTTTCCAATAAGTTGAATTTGGGGTGGTGTCTTTTGGTTGACTTATGCACTAGTCATGTCTATAGGTCTCATGACAGGGTCTTTAATCCCTACTTGGTTACGTTTGTGGTGGTCCTTGGTGATGATGTCTTAATTGTTTCTTGAAGCGAGGAAGAGCTTGTGAATCATTTGAGGGTGATGTTGTGAATTTGGAGGAGGTGAGGTTGCTTGTTAATTATGGGAAGTGGAGACCTTCGGGTGACAAGAAGGTGGTTGGAGGAGTTCACCAGTTGATTAGGTTGGATGAGGTTAAGAGTGGTGGTGTAAGAGCTTTGATGGTTCTGAATCTTCTATGGTTTAAGGGGTCTAGTAAAATAAGGCTTTGATTTCCGTCTTGATAAAGTTGGAGGTCTTTGTGAGGGATGGTAGAGTGGATGTTGACTCCCAAGGGGGAGATAGTGACATTTGGTACTAAGTGGCTTTTGTGTGTGTTTAAAGTTGATTGATAGAGATGGCTCCAGGAGTCACTATTCCTTTCATTATTCCTTGCTTCTAGTAAGATTTGCTTATGTGGGTCTATTAGTGCTAGAAAGGCTTATAAGGGTTGCTCCACATTCTTATTGCATAAAGTCTTGTCTTATGATCTTTGTTGAATTTGGTTTGATGATGGGAGGTCTTGAGGTGGTTTATGTACGAAGTGGGTTATGTGTGATCAAGGTTGACAAATGAGTTTAAGGTTGTGAGTCCTTATAGAATGTAGAGGGAGGTTGGTATGGTTGCATAAGGGTGGAATGACCTAGGGATAGGGTTGTGGTTTGTCCGGTTCTTCATGCTTTAAGGTTGAGGGGAATGTGTTGATGACTCTAGAGTCAAAGAACTCTTTGAGGTTATGGGTGTCGTGGAGGATAAGTTGACTTAGGAGAAAGTCCCATTGGAGGTATTGGATGGAACGGTGGAAAGTTGACTAAAAAGGATGTGGTTTTTGTTAAGGCTCTTTGAGAGGTTCGTCGAGTCGAAAAAGTCTCTCAGGGAGCGAGTATGGAGATACAATATTCATATGTATTTCATTTCTATTTAATTTTATGATGAAATGTCAAGTCCATTCATGATTCCAAGCCTTATTTTTCAGCCCCGATTTCATTTTCATGCATACATGTTTATGTTGACAAGTTTATGACGATTTTGACATTTATATTAGTGTTTTGAAAATGGTATTTTAAATGTATTGTTACATTCTTGTTAGGGCGAATTTGTTCATGATTACTCTTCTCATATACGTTTCTGCATTTGGGGATGAATGTTCCCAATGGGGAGATATTGTAACAACCCCAAAAGTGCCTGAAAATGTGCCTTTGAAGTGCCCAAAATTCTAATTTCCATAGATTTCAAAATTCGTGTGTGATATCAATAATTCGACTTCATATGCTTTTTCATTGGGTCAATTTTAGGGGAAAAAGGTCTAACCCCAATTTTAGAGTACACTGTATCAAAATCCAAAAATTAATGCGATTTCCAGAATGTATTTCGCATTGCCAGCGTGACGCGCGCTACCTTTATTTTGGTGCCAGTTTTTAGTTTTGGTCCAAGACTTTTATATCTTGGGCCTAAGCCTTCCCACCTGAGAAAATACCAATACTTAGCCATTTTTCACCCTCATATCATTCTAAACATTCCCCAACACTTACTCAAACACTTAGTCTTGTATATCTCTCAAAATTCAAGCCTCAAAACCCTCTTCAAATATAAGGATTTCCTCTCAAGCTTCAAGTTTCCATCTCTAATCTTCATCAAGTTCATCTCTCAAGCTAAGGTATGTGGGTTTCTTTCATGGGTTCCTTTCTCCCATGATGCCCAAAGTTCCTTTTCTTACAAATTGTAGGATTTAAAGATGATTTACTCATGGGTCTTATTTATTATGAAAATCACTGCACACTTTGTTGGGCTTTATGAAATTATGTCTGTTTTGCTATTTTTTGGGCTATGAAACTAAGATCTATTGTGAGATTTGATGAAGGGTTCTGATGTGTGTTGCTTGAGAGTGTTACCAAGTGTCTATCAATGGTTTTACATTGAATTTTCTAGAATGATTTCACTCTTGAATTGCATGATTTTATACTAGCATTATATACCATCCAAATGTTTAATAAAATGTACGATTATGATTTCTTGAGGAGTTGAAGGTTCAATGCATGTCTTATGAGTGGAATGACTAAATGATGATTTAATGGTGATGGAATGATGATGAAAGTGATGTATGTATATGATTATTTTATGATGATGATAATAATACTTATATGAGTTTCTTTCATGAAGGAGTACCTATGGTGTTGCAAGTAGATTGTTGGGTTTCCATTTTTGTTTTCCTCTTGAGAAATGGAGAAGCTCTTCCCTTGTTGTTTGAAATGTAGTGTTGATATGAGCTAGTTCTATGATCCCTACCAAAAAGATCATATTGTAAGGCATGGACTCCCTACTGAAGAGGCCATGCCGTAAGGTAGAATAACTAATGGTTCCCACTGAAAAGATCATATCGTAATGTATGGACACTGTATTGAAAAGACCATGCCGTAAGGTAGAATGACTAATGGTTTCACTGAATAGATCACATAGTAAGGCATGGATATGCTATCGAAAAGGCCATGTCGTAAGGTAGAATGAATCACAACTCCTACCCAAAAGATTATATCGTAAAGTAGGGGACATCTTATACTACCTACCAAAAAAACTATGTCGTACGGTATGGGTATTGGTAAAACTCTCCAAAAAGGTTATACCGTAAGGCGAGTGGGGGCCATATGGTTCATTTCATGAAGATTGGTAAGAAAGGTTTCAGTCGTTATTCTATATTGAGTTTACATTCCTTGATCATTATATGCAAGCATGTTTCACCCTAAGCATTGATCATGCATGCCATATTGATGTTACACCTACCCTTATCTTATAATGATGCATTTCAACTATGTTGCTTGTCCCTTGCTAGCATTGCATCCCACATACTTACTACATTCAAATATACTAACACATACTCTATGCCTACATGATGTTACCATGAAGGCACCAGTGTACCGCTTGATCATCGTCCTCCTCTATGTGGCTAGTGTGATTGTCTCTCAAGCTAGTTGGTGAGTCCTCCATTCCAGGGACGTTACTTATGATCTCTTGCTATGTATTGAAATTATCTTTCTTGAATGTATACATCAACTATGAGGGTGAGCTCAGTCGCTTGTCTTGGCCCCCACGCTTATCTATGTAGTAGAGATGTTGTTGGACATGATATGTATCTATGTTATGAGTCTTGAATTTCTTGTTTCTTGATGTGAGATATGAAAGTTTATACTTAGTCCCAGTTCCCTTGCTTATGCTTATTTCTTATTGTCATTTTAATTGCTTCCGCGACCAAGGATGGATAATGACATGTTATAAGGCTTGTTTGGGGTTCCTTCGGGTTCCCCATTCGCCAGTGACGTCTAGGCCCTAGGCTTGGGTCATGACAACACCAATACTTTAGAGTAATAGAATACTAATAGGCGCCAGATTGAGGCAAGTTTGGTGATAAGGGAGCACAAAAGCTTGTGGAAGTCTGAGTACTCAAGATATCTATGTCGTGCCATGACAATAAATCAGGCACTGTTTGGGAGGCAACCCAAGGTGGATTCTGGCGCTTAGGCGCCCAAGCATGTTTTTTGACACCTTATGTTCTATTTTTGCTTGTTTTTGAGTATTGGGGACAATGCACAACTTTTTCGATAGGAGTGTGGGTAGTTATAGGCCTCAGTGAAGTCTGAGTAGCTTATGGTCCATAACTACCCCAAGTCTTGATCCTGGGGTTTTCTTACCTTTGTTCTTTTTCCTTGTGGATATTTATTTTCTGTTGAACAAGCATGTTTAGGATATTTATATGATATCTGTAGCATATAGTACCAATACTTGTGGAATATAACATGTTTTTAGGTTTTGTTTTGAAAAATGATACCCATCAAAAATTTTGATTAAGTAGTTACATAGTAACCTTGCATATTTAGGTGTATAATAATATCTATTCTAATTAGTGAGGGTAAACTGAGATAAGAAGCGTGATTTGTGAGTCTTTTATCGATAATGTGTGCGATGCCATGAGAGTGTGAGCTTATTTTGATAAATTCATGTATTTTGTGCTAATTCTAAACTTGCCCTATTACTCTAAGTTATGTTGTATATTAATTGGAATAATCCACTTTAGCCTTTACTCTTAAATAATCCACTTTACCCTAAAAATAACCAATCAAATAATAATATATCCCCTGTCCCATATATGTGAGCCTAACATGTACATATTCTTTGAAAACACCTGATTAACCCAGCCTTGTCTAGTGAAAAATCCAAAAATTGGCCCTGGTCTTTCCTTGAACAATGTGTACCTTGATTGAGGCAAAAAGCCTAAGCTGAGGGTGTCTACAAAAAGTGGCCTTAGTTCAAATGATGGATATTGTGCACCTCAACATAGGCTAAAACACTAAGTTGAGGGTGGCTGGTGTAAGGGCAAGGCACAAAAATAAGGGGGTAAGTTAGGAATAAGAAGAAAAAGGAGAAAAATCACTTATGGGTGCAAGATAAATGAAAGATGCCTTAGAAAGATCTGAAAAGCAAAATGAAGTATGAAAATAAGGCAAAAAGCTGAAAAGTGATAAGAAAGGACCCAAAAAAGCTTGAATAAGATAACAGGAAGAATAAGGTAAAATAGCTAAGTTGGTATGACAAAGGTGTAGAAGAACGAAGTTCAAGGAGGCCTTTAGTCACTATCTTCCCAAAATATCATACCAAAGTCCCCTGAGCCAACGTTACAAGTCTAGAAAGTTCTAAAGTACTAGTCCAGTTAATTGAAGGTCTGAGTCATGAGTATAGGAACAAGCCTATGGTATTAGTCATCATGCCTGAATATCTTTTGTAAGATTCAGAGTTTTTGCATGGTCCCAAGGTTAAGCATGAAATCATTATTGAGTGTCAGATATGAGACTCCTTTCTATAAGGGCACTTACATTGTATTGTTAGCATTTGACTTGTTCAGTGATCGTGGACTATTGATAATTCCTTGCTTGCCATAGTTGTGTTGTTACATGCACTAGTTTGCATTGGTTTGCTAAATATCTATCTAGGTGTTACTGTATTGCCAATATAGATTGAGCCTTCGCTTGAGGACAAGCAACAATTTTAAGTTGAGGGTGCTGATGTGCTGCCAAAATAAACTTTTAATGATTAAAACGTAGGATCTTGTGTGTTGTCAATGCGATATTTATGGGTTTTATGTATTTTTGTGTTTAGATTTGTAAGATTACTGGTTGCCCAATATTTGGGGAAAAATTACCGAAGTTTCTGGTTTTTTGCTGTTTTACGAGATCTTATACCAGTCATTGAGCATTTTACGAGTCATAAAGGTGTTTCGTGAGGAGTTCCAGTGAGGGGCAGTTTTTGAAGTCAATTCTACGAATATGTAGATGAGTCGTGGAGCAGTTTACGAGTCGTAGAAGACCTTTTGTGCGCTAAGGATTAGAGAAGTGGACTTGCAAGATATTCATCAAAAAAAACCCTTTATGGGTCATAAACCACTTTACGAATCGTGAAGGGGTGTCCTAGAAGAGAAGTCCAAAATTTTAGTATTAACAATGCAATGCAAGTGCCCTCACAAAAAGAAGTCCCATATTTGGCACTCAATGTTGTTTTCATCTTTTAACCTTGTGACTATGCAAAATCACTCACTCTCACAATAGATATTCATACATAACATCTAATACCATAGGCATGCCCTATACTCATGACTCAGACCTTCAACTAATTGGACTAGGATCACTTTAGGACTTTCCAGGCTTGTAACGTAAGCTCAGGGGGCTTAAAAATGATATTATAGGAAAATTGTGACTAATGGCACTCCTTGACAGTGTGTTTTTCTACAGTTCCGCCCTACCAACTCTGTTATTGTTTTCCTTATTCTCCCTTTTCCTATTTCAAGATTTTTTGGGTGTTTTTTTTTTTCATTTTGTAGTTTTTTTGCCTTGTTTCTACACTTGATTTTGCTTTTTAGCTTACTACTAAGGCATCACTTATTTTTCTTGCACCCAGTACATGTTTTTTCTCTTTTTCTCTGTATCACTAATTCACCCCCTTATTTTTGTTTTCCTGTTACACCATCCACCCTTTATTTTGGCTTTTAGCGTTTGTTGAGGTGTACAATATCCGTCCTTAGAACAAGGGCCACTTTTGGTAGACACCCTCAACTTAGGATTTTGACCTCAATCAAGGTGCATAATGTTCAAGGAAGGACCAGGGGCAATTTTAGGATTTTATAACTAACAATACTAGGTTAACCAGGTATTTCCAAATAATAGATACATGTTAGGCTCGAACATTAGGAATAAGGGATTATATCACAATTTTGTTTGGTCGCTTTAGGATAAGTGTACTATTAAGAACAATGGTCTAAGATCCTTTCCTAATATAATCAATCTACAATCCAAGTTTAATGTAATAGGGAAAGTTCTGAATTAGCACAAAATACATGAATCTAGGGAAACGGGGATACCACTTCATTATGTCTGACTCCGCATCTCAAGTAGCACTCTTAACATGCTAGTTCCTCCAAAGAACTTTAGCCAAAGCAATGCCTTTGTTGCAAAGCTTCTTCATTTACCTATCAAAAATATCATCCGATACTTCTTTGTAGGTCATGTTCTCCTCAATGTCAACACCCTCCAATGGTACAATTAAAATAGGGTCACCAACCAACTTCCTCAATATTGATACATAGAAAATCAGGTGAATAAAATTTATATCTGAAGGCAAATCCAATTTATAAGCTATATTGCCAATCTGCACGACAATCTAATAAGGGCCTTCATATCAGGGAGTCAACTTTCTCTTTTTTACCAAAAGGCATTACACCATTCACAGGTGAAACCTTAACATATACTCAATCACTAACTTGAAACTCATGGTCCTTGTTCCTAGCATCTGAATAAGAATTTAGATGACTTTGAGCCATTTTTAACCTTTCCCGAATTAATTTCACCTTCTGCATAGCCTTGATCACAAAATTTGGGCCAATCAAGCCACCTCACCTATTTTAAACCATCCCACCGGGGATCTACACCTTCTCCCATATAAAGCTTCAAATGATGTCATCCTTATGCTAGCTTGATAACTATTATTATAGGCAAATTCGATAAGCAGTAGGTGATTATCCCAATTTCCTTTGAATTTCAACACACAAGCCCTCAACATGTACTCTAAAGTTTGAATTAGCCTCTTAACTTGTCCATCAATTTGATGATGAAAAGCTATACTCATCTTCACCCTAGCACTAAGCCATTTCTGAAATGACTTCCAAAAGTGATCTTCACCCTAGCACTAAGCCACTTCTGAAATGACTTCCAAAAGTGAGAAGTAAATTGCATACTATGATCCAATATAGTAGACATAGGCATACCATACAACCTAACCAACTCATAGATATATAACTTGGCATAATTCTTGGTATTGAATGTAGTCTAAACCGATAAGAAATAAGCTGACTTGGTCATTCTATCAATAATAATACAAATAGAGTCATGAAGGTAGTCTAAATCGGTAAGAAATAAGCCGACTTGGTCATTCTATCAACAATAATCCAAAATGCCAAATTGCATCTGGGTAAGGGGAAATCTAACCAGAAAGTCCATGTTCACATATTCCCTTTTTAAAGTAGGAACTTCAATATCTTGTGTCAAACTACCAAGTATTGGTGCTCTACCTTCACTTATTTACAATTAGGACATTTGGAAACAAACTTGACTATGTCTTTATTCATGCCATACTTGTAATGACCCTCTAGGTTATTCCTGTATTTCTATAGCTATTCTACCTATTTGAGCATATGAATCATAATCTAGGGCCATTTGTGACTTGTTGGGACTGTTGGGATAGTTATTGGTTGGGTTGGTTGTGATTTATGTGGATTTGAGTTAACAAGATGTTATAATTTTCTACTACAGTCCTAGTAGATGGACTTAGAATGGAAATCTAGTGGTTCAATCAGTTCCGGGACAGCTGATTAAGGCTAAAAGCATGGTTGGTCCGAGTTTGAGGGTCTCGGTATGAGTTAAAGTTAGAAATTGTAAAATCAGTTCAACCATAAGCTAAAAAGTGATTTTTTTTTATTAAAAACCTAGGTAAAAATTCTCTGAATGGGAATCTGATGGCATGGTCAGCTCCAAAACATCGAATATAGCCTAAAAAGAGCTTTCAACGGATGACGGGGGATCCCGAGTGCATTTTTACCCCCTTAGTTCTTTTAGCTAAAATTATCCGAAAAGAAGTGGGGCCCTCATTTTTCATAGGAGGCTCTTGGGAATTTTAACTGTTCTATTAGATTCAAAATACTGAAATCTATGTGATTACACTATTCATTTGTGAAAATTGATATCAGATAGTCAGAGAATGTCCCGGACAAGTTTTAAGGATAACGGGTGCAAATAGCAAAAGGCCAGCCCTCTGCATTTGCGCAGGGCAGGCACGCCAAAGGAGCACATTCGTAGTACCTTGCCCACATTCATGGAGGTCTAACATATGCCATGCCCACTACAGCAGGCAGTCCGCATTCACAGAGCCTCTTGTGAGGCAGCAACCATGCCTTTGACGGCTGGTTGCAGGCCAAAAAAGGGGGCAAACTTTGTTCCTTCATATTTATTTATCCATAACTCCATTCTTAGCCATTAAAAAGGCTACATTTTACAAATTTTTACAAGAATGCCATAGAGGTGTCAGATTTTTGTTTTTGGCATATATTTTAAGGTAAAATCACTATGTTTCACTAATTATGTATCCGAAACATGTGAAAACTTTACATTGTGATATCTATTTCAATTCTCATCAAAATTAAGTATAATTTGGGTCAAAGTTGTTCTATTTTATAAGATAATGCTATAAATGTTCGGATTCTGATAATTTGACTATATGGAACTTGACTGAGAATTTCTATATACAAATATTTTTTGATAAGAAATGTAACTTTATTTTTGAGCCATTTCTCTATCTTATGGCATCAATTTTGGACACAGTTTTTGGCTATAGACTTGAGGTAATATAGCAATTATTTTATGGGGGTTTGTTCAGGCTTTTAGGAATGAGCCCTATTTTCTCTATTTTAGATGTAATTGATATGATTTTCTCTTATTCTTAGTTTTAACAATTGAATCAGTGGTAATAATCTTGCGACTTATATTATGACCGCTGAGCAACATTGGGAAGTGATCAGGAAAGGAAAAGCTCAAGTGGATTGATCTAGGATGTGAGGGACCTCCTTCCAGGTAGGCAGGCTTCTTTAACCCTTAGACTAAGCTAAATTGTGTGACTCTTTGACTTAGTTGTGTGGTATATGGATTATTGTTGCTGAGTATGTGTTATATATATATGGCTGATCTTACTAAATATGTGTGCTATATATATATATATATATATATATATATATACTGATCTGAGATGGTAATCACTATGTTGATAATTGTATTAGTTATAAATACCATATTAGCAAAGTTCTGGCACTATTAAACTACAAGATGGCCTGGTAAGGGCTGGATTAGGCTGATGATATGTGAAAGGTATGTATAATTATCTTGATTCTTGTCTATATATGTCTATAGCTTGATACTACTGAGATATGACAACTTATGGTCCTGATTGCTAACTTATACGGTATTATAGATTTGTTCTGGTATAGGTATGATTCTGATTGCCTTGGTTGTTCAAGATATCTATGATACAACTATGATTGTTCATGTTTATTTTGTGTACTTATGTATGATTAGGTTATGATATACATACCCCTAGTTAAATTATTTTGTACTATTCTATGACATATATGCCTTTGTATACAACTGTTGGCCATTGAACACTTGTTATACCTACTTGATATTGGGAAACATGATAAACTTTGAGAAATGTTGTTATTGGGTTCTGATTGGGCACTGTGACTCTTAATATGAGATATGATCATACTGAAATTCGATGAGTTAGAAATGGGGGGTGTAAATCAATTAAAGAGATGTGTCCCATATCCTACATGATTCATTGGGCTATTTGTGGGTGAGAAACGACTTGTATGACTCAGTACTTGAGACCACCTTCTTATTTTGGATATTGTCACATTACTAATGCGCACATAGTTTCCCTAGTGGGTATCATTCGTATTATCTAGGCTTTTTGTTTGATTCTAGATAGGTGACACACCTATAATTATTTGTTCTTCTTGGGCCTTAGGCTAGGCTTAAGGCAATGCTAAGCTAGAATTTCTATGCATGGAGCCACACTGTAACATTATAGGGACAAGTGTCACAGTTTGAAATGATATATTTTACAAGGAAAGGTGTCACTACAAAACATGATTTAGGGGATTCTTTCTCCCGTGGTGGATTCATCCTGCTGTTATATATTTAGGCGCCAGGGTCAAGTGTCACATCCTGACATGATAAGATACTTGGGATCGCGTGACTGTTCCATTATAGAGTTTTACAGTATTCTGTACAAGTTACACCAAAACACCATTTGACACCCTAATTGTGCGTAGGTGTACCCTCTGGGCTTATAGGGGATCTGGGCCATACAAGCATAGATATTAGGTCCTTACACCTATGTACTATCTGACCCCTCGACTATGTGGTACTAAGAGTTTGGGTTCCACTGTGTTCTGTCATTTGGATTGAGATATGTTTCTTAATTCTGGCTATTAGGACACGATGGTATTACGATATGCTTACTATTAGTTCGGGTTCCGATATGTTAGTTTTACTGCAGTTTTCTATATTTGAGCATCCTATGTTTCTAGTGCTTCACACAATCAGTTGATAATGTCTACTGGGTGCCTATTACCAGTACTCACCTATACATTTTTGCATCTTCCCATAGTGCAGGTTTAGGTGCTAGCCGCGGTTGCTGAGTTAGGGGTTTGTAGAGAATTTAGGAGACATTGGTAAGCATCAACTACACTAGACATTTGCAGTCTCCTTCTGTGTTGGTGGCTATCTCTTGTATTCAGATATTGGCTCTGTATCTTATAGTTGGCATGTATATATAGGAGTTCCTCCTGATTATGTATATTTATGGCTAGTATTGTTATATTAGAGATTTAGGACAAGTACTTTGGTTGGAATTTGGCTTGCTTATAGGCGGGATCTAACGGGTGCTATCATGACTTGAAAAGTTAGGCCGTGACAAGTTGGTACCAGAGCTTAGTGTTCACTAGTCTCATCTGTAAAGAGCTACCAGCCAATAGAGTCTTGCAGATCAGTAAGGAGTCGTTCGTGTCTTATCTTTAGAAGGCTATAGGATGTTGGGAAACTCCCCATGTCATTGATTCCTTTTCATTTGATATTTTCAATGGCCCATTGATTTCCTAGAATTTGTTTTTTTGGTTCATTCTTTCACAAATATGCCGCGTAAAGGACAGACTCTAGGAAAGGGTTGGGATGTGCCATCAATCCGATACAGGAAGCAGCCTCCATATCTCATCGAGCAGGGACTGGATGCCCCATCTCCCCCACAGCTAGAGGCACTCGTTCCCTCAGCCGCCTTTGTGGTTACACTTGAGGTACATTCTATATTGGATAGTTTATAGCGATACTTGGAGCTCTATAGCAAGGTATAGCACCAACCCCAGTTCCTCTAATTCAGGCACTAATAGAGCCTGCCACTCTAGAGGCTTCAACATAACTAGAGGCAGACTGAACCTTCCATGACTAGTTTATCCTGGGCTATTTTTTGATATTGACTCTATCGAGGTTTTTAGGAGTAGCAGGAGAGGACACACATGAGTTTTTGACATCACGCATGGAGTAGTTACTAGCATTGAGACTATTGGAGTCTTGGGACTTGGAGTTCACTCATATCATTTGTATGGATGCCAGATAATGGTGGTTGACTTGTAGAGCCACCCATACCAGCCGATGCAGTGCCAGTGACTTGGGCAGAGTTTGCAGAAGCCTTCAAGACTACTTTGTACCTCGGAGTTTCAAGGATAAGCGACAGAATTAGTTTGTTCACTTGAGTAGGGACAAGTGACACTGACTTAGTATGAGGCTAGGTTCCAGGAGCTCTCTCAGTATGCTACAACTATTTTACCTATCAAAGAGGAGTAGATTCGTTATTTTCTATGGGGATTGAGGTAATAATTAAGGATGGCTATGCATTCTATGTGACATCAAGTAGGTTATATCTTGATATTGTTGATCATGCTTATTCTTTCGAGCAGTTCTATTGTGAGGCCCAAGGGGGCAGTGAAAAGTGTTCTAGGCATGAGGGAGAGTTTAATAGGCCCCAGTCAGGTTCTATTTTGCCGAGTGATAGGCCTCTGAGGAGGGTTGAGCAGGGTCCAACCAATCACTCAGTCTAGGCATCATTGTAGGCTTCTAAAAGGTAGTTGTCAAAGATTAAGTACTTCTAGTCAGTGTGGTTATTCTTACCCTGCTTGGCATAGGCAGAGGGATACTAACACCCCTCCATTAGGGTCAATTAGGTCATTTTTTATGGGTAGATTGACTTCCATGGCTTTTAGATCAGGACAACATGATTGTGACAGTAGGTGTTGGGCTACTAGGGGTTTTTTGAGTGTGGAGCACTAGACCATTGGCTTAGAGATTGTCCATAGTGCATGCCGTGCATCCAGCTTCATAGGCTGCCAAATCAGCTCCCTTATCAGGTGGTAGAGGCAGGGGCAGGACCGGGGTCACAGAGATGACCAATATGGGAATCTCGAGGATCAATAGAGCTTCTAGTAGGGTTATAGGGGCCCCACCAAATGCTATAGAGCCGAAGGCAGAGGTGATATTAGAGGTGGGTTATCAGGGCCACTTTTATGCTGCTCCAGCACAAAGAGGCTGAGGATTCTGATGAGGCTATTATAAGTATTATTACTATATGCCAACAACTAGCTTCAACACTTTTTGACCCAAGTTCCACTTTCTCATATGTGTCTGCGCACTATGCTTCTCACTTGGTGTAAGTCCCAAGCCTCTTTCATCTCAAGCTCGTGTACTGACCCTAATGTGGGATTCACTTGTGGTAGATTAGGTTTGTAGAGCGTGTATGGTTACTCTTCAGGGATTTGATCCTTGGGTTGATTTGATACTGCTTGATATGCTAGATTTTGATATTATTTTGGGTATAGATTGGTCATCCCCTCATCTTGCCATGTTAGATTGATATGCCAAGACTGTCACCTTGGCAGTATCAGAGATGTCCCTAGTTATATGGTAGGGTTCTGTGACTCAGGTACCGACCAATATTATATCATATATCTAAGCTCCAAGTTTGAAATCCACAAGGTGTTTGACTTACTTAGCTCATGTTCGTAATATGACTATTGATAATCCTACTATGGAGTCAGTGCCTGTTGTTTGTGGTTTCCTGCAAATCTGCTTGGGTTGCAACCAAAGAGAGATGTTGATTTCGTGATAGAGGTTGAGCTGAGTACTAAGCCCATATTTATTCCATCATACCGGATGGCTCCTATAAAGCATAAGGAGCTCAGTACTCAGCTTTAGGGGTTTCTAGATTTGGGATTTATATAGTCAAGTGTTTCTCCCTGTATAATCTCCGTCTTATTCATGGAAAAGAAAGAAGAGACTTTCTGTATGTGTATTGATTATCGACAGCTGAATAGGGTGATTGTAAAGAACCATTATCCTCTACCATGTATCAATAGTTTGCTTAATCAGTTACAGGAGCAACAATATTTTCTAAGATTGATAAGAGATTTAGGATTCACGTAAAGGATATCCAGAAGACCACCTTTTACACTCGTTAAGGGCATTATAAGGTTTTGGTCATGCCATTTTGGCTGACTAATTCCCCTGCAACATTTATGAACTTGATCAGTCGTGTATTCCAGCCATATCTGGACTTCTTTATTGTGGTTTTCATTGATGATATTTTGGTATACTCATGGAGCCGAATGCAGCATGTCCAACATCTTTGGATTGTGTTGTAGACACTCATAGATCACAGGTTCTATGCTAAATTTTCTAAATATGAGTTTTGACTTGAGTTTGTCACTTTTTTAACGGCATGTGGTGTCCAAAGAGGGTATTATGGTGGATTCGGCTAAGATTGAAGTGATTCGTGGATGGCCTAGGCCTACATCGATGTTAGACATTTGATGTTTTGTCAGTTTAGTAAGGTATTATAGATGGTTTGTTGAGGGCTTCTCTATGTTGACTCAATTGACTCGTCAGGGTATGCTGTTTGTATGGTTCAGTGAGTGTGAGGCTAGTTTTCTAAGGTTAACGGAGCTATTGACTACTACTCTTGTTTGGACCCTTCCTTTTGAGGGAGAGAGCTTTCTTATGTATTATGATGCATCTTGTATCGGGTTAGGTTGTGTATTGATGTGACATGCAAGATCGGGTTATCACTAATGCTTCTTGTCAGTTTTGGGCCTACAAGCGTAACTACCCCACAGATGAATTAGAGTTAGTGACAGTAGTGTTTGGGATCAAGATCTAGAGGCACTATTTATATGGCATTCATTGTGATATTTATGCAGACCACTTAAGCTTGCAGTATATCATGACCAGAGGTGTTGTCAAAATACAACACTTTTGATACTTAAAACTTGAAATTTTGTGTGCTTTTAGTGCGATGTTAGTAGGTTTGATGTGTTTGTGTTTGTTTTGCAGTATTTCATGGTTGGCACTATTTTTGGGCAAAATGTGCAGAAGTTGCTGAAGTTGAGGATTCACGAGACCCTTTATGGGTCGTAGAGTATTCTACAATCCATAAAGCAAGTTTCATGTGCAATTCTAGTGAAACACGCCGTAGAAGAATTTACGAGACGTAGACTCAGTCCCTTAACTTGAGGATCAGAAGATGAGGACTTTTTGAAATTCTATCAGACAAAAACCCCTACGGGCCTTAGAACCTTTTACGGGACTTGGATGGTGTTGTAGAAGACGAGTCCAGAACCAAAGCAACAGTTTGTGAAAGCCTGACTATGAGCCATAGACTGTTATACGGCCCGTAAAGCACCTCACAGAGGTTGCCGACCTAGTTGTCCTAATTTATTTTTACTTTGTATTTTAAACACTAAAAATAGGTTTTTAGGTTATTTTTCATAGAGAACAAAGGGAGAACAGTAAAGAAACATTAGAGAGTTTGAGAACTACTTATAAACTTTGATTTCATCTTCTAATTTCAATCGTGTGATTCTCATTAAAGAGTTAGAGTTTCTTTAACTTAATTCTATTGTGTAAATACTCAATTATGTAGTTCAAATTCAGAAGTGTTGCATTTACACTGATCATGAATAGCTAAATCCACAACTAGGGTTGTAGGAACCATAAAGAACTAATAAGGTAAAATCGGATAATTCGTAATTCTTGAAAGTGTGCATGTATGTATTAATTAATTTTCTTAGTTATGATTGCTTTCTAATGGTGGCCATCATTAGAACCCACCTATTGTTACTGACTCGATAAAGGTATGGCCTGGAAAAGAGATTAACTAACAGGACTTGTTTGATGTTTTTCATCTAATCAACTGAACTGGGCGAAGGGGAGGTTGTATTAGGACAATAGGTAAGGGTTAGTAATGTCATACTAGGGGGATGGACCAAATCATGTAGTGAAATTCACCTCTCGCTTGGGCCGAAGGATTTGACGAACTTAACTTATCGTTCTTCATGCTACACACTAGAAAAGAATGATGTTATCTGTTAATACTTAGATAGTGAATCATGGGGAACACAATACCCTAGTTTCTCTTTATATTTGTTTAACACTTAGCTTAGAATTACTTTTACTAGTTATTGTAAACTCCCCCCCCCCCCTCGGGGAGATAAGTTGGTTAATACACCTGAATTGCAATTGAATTCTTCGACGTCTACCTTATTCCTTGTAAGATTCAACCCTAATCTTGGTTAGCTTATATATCTTGACAACGACCGCTTTAGCCTAGAAAAGGTGTAGCTTGGGTGACATCAACCAGCGAGATTTGAATTTTTGATAGAGGCGGTAGCTTGAGCTGTAGGTTGATTATGACCTCTATATTTTATATCATCTAGACAAGACGACTGTGGTAGCAGATGCCTTGAGTCAGAAGGCAGTAAATAAGGATAGCCTAGCATAATAGACTATTAAGGAGTAACTCTTAGCTTTGGACATCCAGTCCCTAGCTAACATGTTACTACGTTTGGATGTTTCAGACCTCAATCGAGTATTGGACTTAATTGGGGCACAATCTTTATTGATTGATTAGATTCGGGCTTGGCAGTTTGAGGATAAGCCATTAGCGGGTCTCAGATACAATGTTTTACAAGGGGTTATTGATAGGCTATAGTTGAATTGGATATGGTCCTAAAATTAGACAGTCGATTGTGTGTTCCTAGAGTGGGGGATTTGATACAAATGATTCTATGTAACACTCATGACCTTAGATACTTTATCCACCCAGGTACATCAAAGATTTACCGAGATCTAAGAAAACATTACTGGTGGGAAAATATGAAGAGAGATATTTTGATGATGTGTCACATTGTCATAGTCGCTAGTAGGTAAGGTTGAGCACCAGCGACCAGGTAGAACACTCCAGTGATTACCCATTTTCGATTGGAAGTGGGAACGTGTTACTCTGGACTTTGTTGTCGAGCTCTCCCATATGTCCAAAGGTTATGATAGTATTTGGGTTATAGTTGATTAGTTGCCTAAGTCTGCACATTTCCTTCTTGTTCAATCTACCTTCAGTGCTGAGTGATTAGCTCAGATTTATATTAAGGAGAGTCTGGTTGCATGGGGTGCCAGTATTTATTATATCTGATCGAGGATCACAGTTTACCTCCTATTTTTGGAGGGATTTTCTGTTAGAGTTGGGCACCCATGTTGATTTGAGTACAACCTTTCATCCCTAGACTGATAGCCAGTCTTAGTCTACTATGAAGGTTCTAAAGGATATGCTACGAGTTTGTGTATTGGAGTTTGTGGGTCCGTGCCACTAATTTTTGCCGTTGGCCGAGTTTGTTTATAATAACAGCTATCACACTAGCATTCAAATGGACTCGTTTAAGGTACTATATAGTATACTGCACTCCTGTTTGGTGGTTTGAATCTGCAGAGCTGGGTTGTACAGTTTTGGCTTATTGCAGGATGCCTCAAATAGGGTTCGAGTTGTCCAAGATAGATTGAGGACAATGTTGGTACCAGAGCTATACCGACCGCAAATGTCGATTCTTAAAGTTTGAGGTTGGAGACAGAGTATTCCTAAGGGTTTCTCCCAGGAAAAGGATTATGGGGTTTGGTCAACAGGGTACGCTTAGCCCCCGATATAATATTAGGCCTTTTAAGATTCTAAGATGGGTTGGGATGGTTGCATATGAGTTAGCGCTACCTCCAGCTTATTTTGTTGTACATCCTATCTTCTATGTGTCGATATTGCTCTAGTATGCTCCAAATGAGTCATACGTGCTTTAGTATGATTAAGTTGAGTTAGATGACCATCTAACATTTGTTGAGGAGCCGGTGGCCATTTTAGCCACGGATACCAATTAGTTGCAATCCAAGGTTATATCGATGGTAAAGTTCAGTGGTGTCACCATCCAGTTGAGGAGGCTACCTGGGTGATGGAGGCATATAAGCGAGAGCAGTACCTCAACCTATTTAATCCATTGGGTTTGTCTTTATTTTCACTTTTTTTAATGAAATTCCAATTAGTGGGGGATGTTGTAACGACCCTCTGTGTCATTTTATGATTCTAGGATTACTTTGTTGATTTGAGTATGTATATTGCAACCTCGAGCCATTTATGACTTGTTGGGACTTTTAGGATGGTTATTGGTTGAGTTGGTTGTGACTTATGTGTATTTTTGAGTTAATGAGAAGTTATAATTGTAAAAATGAGTTTTCTAGTAAAGTCCTAGCAGACACCCTTGGAATGGAATTCTGACAGTTCCATTAGATACAGGACAACCAAATTAGGGTTGGAGTGTGGTTTGTCTGAGGTTTGAGGGTCCCGATGTGAATTTAAGTCTGAAATTGTGAAATCAGTATAACCGAAAGATAAAGAGTGATTATATCTAAAAATCTAGGTAAACATGCTCGAAATAGGAATATGATAAGTGGTCAGCTCCAGAATGTCAAATATTGCCTAAAATGACCTTTCATTGCATGTCGGGGGCTTCTGGGTGCGTTCTGACCCCATCAATTCTTTTAACTAAAATTAGTCAGAAGAAAGTGGGACCCTCATTTTTCATTAGGATGCTCCGTTGGGAATTTTGACGACATCTTGGATCCAGAACGTCAAATCCATATGGTTACACTATTTATTTGTGAAAAATAGACATTGGACGGGCCAGGAATGCCCAGACAAGTTTTGAGGATAGATGGTGCAAAGATCAGAAGGCTAACCATTTGCATTCGCAAAGGGGATGGTGCATTCACATAGGGAAGGCATGCCAAAGGCAAGCATTCTGGTGCCTTGCACGTATTCACGACAGGAAAACCGCGTTTGTGGAGGCCTCTTGTGAGGCTGCAGCCATTCCTTTAAAAGCCTGGTCGCAGGCCAAAGAAGGGGAAAACTTTGCTCTTTCATAACCTTTGATCCGTAACTTCGTTAATAGGGATTCAAAAGGCTAAATTTTATGAAGTTTTTGCGTGAAATTCCATGGAGGTGTCGGATTCCAAGTTTGGTGCATATTTTGGGGGTAAAATCACTACTTTTCACTCATTATGTTTCAAAAATATGCGAAAACTTTACTTTGTTATATCTCAGTCACTTCTAATTGGAATTAAATAAATTTGGTTTAAGTTGTTCTATTTTCATTGAGAAACTATTTGGTATGTTTGGATTCTGATAATTATATTGTATTTTTGTGGAATTTGATCGAGAAGTCATATATACAAATGTTTCTCAATAAGAAATGTAACTTCATTTTTGATCCATTTCTCTATCTTCTGGTATTTGTTTTGGGCTCAGTTTTTGGATATAGACTTGGGGTGACGTGGGGATTAATTTATAGGTGTTTGTTTGGGATTTTGAGTATGGGCCAAATTTTTCCCCATTTTGGACATAATTGATATATTTTCTCTGATTGCTCTATTTTTATAGTCGAATCAGTCATAATGATCTTGTGACTTGTATTTTGACAGCTAAGCAGCGTCAGGAAGCGATCAGGAAAGGAAAAGCTCAAGTGGATTAACTAGGACGTGAGGGACCACCTTCCAAGTTGGCTAGGTTTTTTTAACCCTTGGACTATGCTAAAATGTGTGACTATCTAACTTAGATATGTGGTATATGGGTTGTTGTTGCTAAGTATGTGGTATATATATGGGGCTTATCTTACTAAATATGTGTAAAATATGCCGACTTGAGATGGTAATCACTATGTTGGTAGCTATATTAGTTATAGCTACCATTTTAGCTATGTTGTGGCACTGTTAGACTACGAGATGGCCTGATAAGGGCTAGATTGGGCTGATGATATGTGACAGGTATGTGTACTAAGCTTGATACTTTTCTGTCAT
This sequence comes from Solanum ossicruentum, assembly GCA_025774065.1. NCBI lineage: Eukaryota > Viridiplantae > Streptophyta > Magnoliopsida > Solanales > Solanaceae > Solanum > Solanum ossicruentum. The sequence continues at coordinate 51,050 of JAOTQR010081365.1, read as the reverse complement.
GACGCGGACCTAGGGCCTAGACGTGACACGGCGAGTGGGTAACCCAAAGGGACCCCAAACAAGCCTCTTAGCATATTATTACACATCCTTGGTCGCAGAAGCATTTAAATAACAACAAGAGAACATAAAATAAGGATATAGGGGCTAAGGAAGTCTTTTATAGCTTAAAACATACAAGTTTTAAGATAGTCAAAGCTCAAAGCATCATTACATAACTTGTCCAACAACATCTCTAAATTTAGAATTGAGCGGGTGCCAAGACAACTTTATGGGCTCACCCTCAGAGTCAAAAGCATACAATAAAAGAAAGAGAGTCTTTGTATAACATAATATCAAAAGATATCGTCCTCGGAGTTGAGGACTCACCAAACTTGCTTCAAATATAGTACTAGCCACGTAGAGGAGGAAGATGATCAAGTGGAGCTCCGGTTCCTACATGGTAACATCATACAGGCATAGAGTATGTGTTAGTACGTTTAAATATGTTAAGTATGTAGGATGAAATGCAACAAGAAATTGTCAACATAAGCAAAATGCGTACATATAGGCAATGGATAAGCATAGTAACAATATGGCATGCACGAATGATGCTTGAAGTAAAATGTGCTTATATAGAACATATTAAATGTGTGGGAAGAGACCATCATATAGAAATCAAGGCCTACCACCCCCTTGGTAAGGCGATTGAGGTACAAACCCACCAACATGGTTGCATGGGCCTACCACCCCTCGAGCTAGACAATTGAGGTACAAACCCCCCAACATGGTTGCACGGGCCTGTCACCCCCCGAGCGAGGCGATTGAGATACAAACCCGACAACATGGTTATTCGGGCCTACCACCCCTCGAGCGAAGAGAGTAAGGTACAAACCCCCCAATATGGTTGCATGGGCCTACCACCCTCCAAGCGAGGCAATGAGGTACAAACCCCCCAACATGGTTTTTCGAGCCTACCACCCCCCAAACGATGCGTGGCCAACTTGCAATACTATAGATATTATTTATGAAGTCAACACATAGATACATTTCTTTCATCATTATAAAGTCACTTAACTTATATGCCATGCATTATACTTTCAATAACTCAAGAATCCATAACTGGACATTTTATCAAACACTTGGCGGGTGTGTAACACTAGTGCAAATTCATGCAATTCAAGAGTGAAATCATGTGAGAAAAACAATGCAAAGCCACCTACCAACACGTGGTAATACCCTTATGCAAGATACATCAAAACCCTTCATCAAATCACATAATGGATCATAGATTTATAGCTCAAAATATGCTTACATAGTCATAATTTTATAAAACCCCAACATAGTTTATAACCAAATTCATAATAAGTAAGAACCATAACTAAATCAACTTAGAAACATGCAATTCATGTAAAAATAAAAGTTGAGCGCCATGGGTGAAAGGGCCCAATGGTTGAAACCCACATTCCTCAACTTTGGAGATTTCTTTGATGAAAATTTGATTGAGAACTTGAAGATTGAATGAAATCCTTAGATCCAGAATAAGATTGGGACACTTGAAGTTTGGTAAAAATATTTGTCTAAGTGTTAGAGGATTTTGGGGAATGTCTTGTATGATATGGAGTTGAAATATGACTAAGTATATGTGTTTTTACTCATGGGAAGGCTTAGGCCCAAAACCCCAAATCCTTGGGTCGAACTAAAACAAAATTGGAAAAAAAATGTACAAGTTTGCATTTGGTGCACGACGCAGACCCAACACAGAGGGCAATATTACACAGGTTCGCATCCTGGCAGCGTCGTGCTAGGGACTCGGATCAATTCTAGATAAGGAATTTTTGGGAAAATGAAATTTCGATATAGTTTCTCTAAAATCGGGGTTACACCAATTTCCCACTCAATGTTTCCACTTGATCACGAATATGAAGTTACATTTTCGATATCACGCATGAATTTTGTGATATATGGAAATTACGATTATGAGCACTTTCAAGACATATTTTCGGGCACTTTTTGGGGTTGTTTCACTTTCTGTATATGTGGAGCTTGATACTATTGAGATATGACAACTTTTGTGGTTGATTGTTGACTTATACGATACTATAGACTTGTTCTGGTATAGATATGATTCTGATGGCCCTGATTGTTCCAGATATCTATGATACAACTAGGACTGTTCATGTTTATTCTGTGTACTTATGACTGACTAGATTGTGATATACGTACCCCAGGTTAAATGATTCTATACTATTCTATGACATATAGACTTCCTATAGAACTATTAGCCATTGTACACTTGTTATACTTACTTGATACAGGGAAACATGCTATACTCTGAGAAATGTTATTGCTGGGCTTCTGACTGGGCATCATGACTCATGATATGAGATATGATAATACTGAACCTCTACTGAATTAGAAATAGAGATGTATATTAGTTAAAGGGATGTGTGCCATATGCTTCGAGATTTATTAGGCTATTTTTGGGTGAGATACAACTTGTATGATTTAGTCCTTTAGATTGCCCATGTATTCTGGATATTGTCACATTACTAGTAGGCTAACACATAGTTGCCTTGGAAAGTATCATTCGTATCAGCTAGGTTGTTGTATGATTCTAGATAGGTGACATAACTCTAATTATCTGTTCTAATTAGGTCTTAGCCTAGGCTTAAACCGACACTACCCTAGAGTTGCTATGCAAAGAGGTACACTATTACATTACTATTACAACCAAAGCCTAAGGCCTAGATGTCACACGGCGAATGGGGAACCCGAAGGAACCCCAAACAAGCCTCTTAACTTGTCATTACATATCATTGGTCGCAGAAGCATATAAGAGACATAAAAGAGCAGTAATAGGGCAAAAGAACTAAGGGGAAAACTTGCATAACATCCTAAACAATAGAGAAAGAGTCAAAATCATATCATAGATACTTAACATGTCCAACAAACACCTCTAATACATAGATAGAGTGAGGACCAAGAAAAAGCAACTGGGCTCACCCTATAGTCAAAAAAGAACGTAAAGGAGAGTGTCTCAATACATAATAAGAGCAACACAGACTAAGGTCCTCTAAGTGGAGGACTCACCAACTAGCTTGAGTAGTATCAAACTAGCCATGTGGAGGAAGAGGATGAACAACTTGGGCACCAGTTCCTACATGGTAATATCATTTAGTATGTTTGGATATACTAAGTATGTAAGATGCAAAGCAACAATATATACACACCTTAATCAAAATGCATATCAATAGGAAATAGACCTAATATAACAATATAGCATGTATGATCAATGAATAAATAAAACATGCTTAAGTAACACATGCTCATATAGGATATCATAAGTGTAGAACAGACCAAGCTAGATTTCCAAAATACAAACCCCTTAGTAGGTTAGTGATGATAGCACCCATCACCCTAGTGTGTGAGGTACAAACCCCTCATCAAGGTTAGTGATGATAGCACCCATCACCCTAGTGTGTGAGATACAAACCCCTTATCAAGGTTGATGATGATAACACCCATCACCCTAGTATATGAGTTACAAACCCCTCATCAAGGTTAGTGATGATAGCACATATCACCCTAGTGTGTGAGGTAGAAACCCCTTATCATGGTTAGTGATGATAGCACCCATCACCCTAGTGTGTGAGGTATAAACCCCTCGTCAAGGTTAATGATTATAACACCCATCACCCTAGTGTGTAATGTACAAACCCATCATCAAGGTTAGTGATGATCGCACCCATCATCCTAGTGTGTGAGGTACAAACCCCTCACCAAGGTTAGTAATGATCGCACCCATCACCCTAGTGTTTGAGATATTAACGCCTCAACTAGGTTACCTGGATCGAGCGTTGTCTAATGCTACACTTTCTACAGTATATGTCATATACACAAGTTGATTTCATCATCATATAGTCATTCATATCATATATTATGTTTTGGACCTTCAATTCCTCAAAAAACTACATCTGGACATTTTGTCAAACACTTAGAGGGTGTGTAGTGCTAGTGTAAAACCAAGCAATTCAAGAGTGAAATCATGCAAGAAAATCCATTGTAAAACTATCAATCAATACCTTGCAACAACCTCAACCAATATACATCAAAACCCCTCCTCAAATCTTACAATTGAAGCAAGATTTATCTCAAAACATAGCAAAACAGTCACACTTTCACATAGCTTTATCTTATTACGCGGTGAACTTCATAATAAGAAAGACTCATTTGTAAATCAACCTTAAATCATGCAATTTGAGAAAGAGGAGGCTTTGGTATCATGGGTGAAAGGAATCCATGAAAGAAATCAACATACCTTTAGTTTGGAGATGAACTTGGTGAAGATTCAAGATGGAGACTTGAAACTTGAAGAAGAACATTAAAGGAAATCCTTAGTTCCGGATACACGTTTGAGACAAGAATTTGGGAGTGAAAAATATGCCTAAGTGTTTGAGAGGATATTGTGGAATGTTTAGAATGATATAATGGTTAAATATGACTAAGTGTAGGTAAAAACATGTTTGGAAACTTTTAGTCCCAAGACTTAAAAGTCTTGGATTGCACAGAAAATCACTAGATAGAAAATACACCTCTTCGCATTGCTGAGAGGACGCAGAGACAACTTCTCTTCATTTGTGTGCAATGCTCACTGGAATTTGTCACTTGAAAAATCATAATTGCTAATCTTTTTGCTCTTATATCGGGGTTAGACTCTTTCCGCCCTAATTTGGACCCCCTAAACAAGAACATGAAGTCGTATTTTTGATATCGTGCATGGATTTTGAGATATATGAAATTTAAAATTCCAGACATTCCGAGGCACATTTTCGACTTTTTGGGATCGTTTCAATATCTCCCCCTTGGGAACATTCATCCTTGAATGTAAAAGAGACATACAAGACGAGTGATCATAAACAAATCAGCCCCCAACAAGAATGCAACTTTACATTTAAAACACCATTTTCAAAATCTCAACATGAGTGTAAAATCATCATGAACTTGCCAAATTAAACATGAATGAATGTGAATGACATAAGGGCTGAAATACCAGAATTGAAATCACATAAGGGACTTAGAATTAGTACCTTAGGCTTGAGTGGAATGGAAAAGATAAGGATACCACTTTTGCATGTCCACTTCGGCCTCCCAAGTAGCTCTTTTAATTTGTTGGTTCCTCCAAAGGACCTTAATAGATGCCACCTCCTGGTTCCTCAATCTTTTCACTTGTCAATCCAAAATCTGAATCGAAAACTCCTCATAAGTCATGTTATCCTCAACAACACCCATAACATCAAGAGGCACAATAGCATTAGGATCACCAACACATTTTCTCAACATAGAGACATGGAACACCAAATGAACCAAATTCATTTCACTAGGCAAATTCAATTCATAAGCTACCTTGAAAACCCTCCTCAACTCATAAGGACCAACATAACTTGGACTCAACTTCCCATTTTTACCAAAACAGACCACATCTTTCGTTGGAGAAACTTTCAAATAAACCCAATCACCCACTTTGAATTCAAGGTCTCTACTTCTCACATAGGCATAGGATTTTTGACGATGTTGGGCTATCTTCAATCTTTCCTAATCATCCTAACCTTCTTAAGAACCTCAATAACCAGATCCGGTCCCAATAAAGCCACCTCTCTAACCTCAAACCAGCCAACCGGTGATCTACAACGTCTCCCGTAAAGAGCCTCAAAAGGAGGCACACCGATGCTAGAGTGATAGCTATTGTTGTAGGCCCAATCAATCAAAGGAAGATGGTCATCCTAACTACCCCTCAACTCCAATACACATGCCCTAAGCATATCCTCAAGGATTTTAAAATGTTTTTTTTGGCTTGGCCATCCGTTTTGGGGTGAAAGTCCATACTAAGGTGAACTTTTGTACCAAGAACCCTTTGAAAAGACCTCTAAAAGTGTGAAGTGAATTGTGAACCACGATCTGATATGATAGACAAAGGAACCCCATGAAACCTCACTAACTCATGGATGTACAACCTTGCATACTCTGCAGGCCCATATGTAGTCTTAACCGGTAGAAAGTGGGCTAATTTCATCATCATATCAACCACAATACATGTGAAATCAAAACCATTCCTAGTCTTAGGCAACCTAATAATAAAATCCATAGTAATCACCTCCCACTTCTAAGTAGGATCTCTCTGTCTTGGGTTAGGCCACCCAGCCTTTGATGTTCAGCTTTGACTTATTGAAAACTATGGTAACCGGAAAAGAATTTATCAATGTCCCTCTTTATGCCTCCCTACAAATACCCATCTCTCAAGTATCTATATATTTTTGTGGAACTGGGGTAGATAGAATAAGAAGAATTGTGAGCCTCATCAAGGATCTTCTCCCTCAAACCATCAACTCAAGGCACACATAACCTACCTTGGCACCTAAGGGCCCTATCTCCCCTTGGGAGAAACCCTCTACTTTTCCCTCTTTCACCAGGTCCTTCAATTCAAGCAAGGAGGAGTCAAGATCTTGTTTTGCTATCACCTCATCAACCAATAAAGACTGAGACCCATCAACAACAAGCCCCCCATCATCACCAACCTCTTCCAACCTAACCCCCAATCTAGCCAATCGATGGACCTCCCTAGCCATATCCCTATCACCACCATGCACATGAGCTAGGCTACCTATGGACACCAGACTCGAAGCATCCTCCATAATATTTGCCTTACCGAGATGGTAATGCACACTCATGTCATAGTCCTTAAGGAGTTCTAGGGACATTCTTTGCCTCAAGTTGAGATCTATTTGAGTGAAGATATATTGGAAGCTCTTATGATCAGTGAACACATCCACATGCAACCCGTACAAGTAGTGATGCCAAATCTTCAATGCAAACACAATGGCGACTAACTCTAGATCATGGTTAGGGTAGTTCCTTTCATGTAACTTGAGTTGTATAGAAGCATAAGCTATGATATTATGATTTTGCATCGATACACAACCCAAGACTACCCGGGAAGCATCATAATACACCACAAATCCCTCAAGCCAATTCGGTAGTTACAATATAGGAGCAGACACAAGCTTGTCTTTCAACATTTGGAAGCTACTCTCACTCTCATCGGTCCACACAAACTTAAGCTTATTTTGTGTCAATTTTATCATAGGGGAAGCAATGGAGGAGAACCTATTTGCAAACCTTCTATAATAACCCGCTAAGCCCAAGAAACTCCTAATATCCGATGGGATCAATGGTCTAGGGCAAATTCTAATCACATCGGTTTTCTTAGGATCCAATTTTATACCATCCCCGACACCACATGACCTAAGAATGTAACATCTTTCAACCAAAATTCACACTTGTCATATTTGGCATACAATGTTTCCTCCCTCAATCTTTGCAACACAAACCTCAAATGCCCTGTCTTCTCCTCCCTACTATGTGAATAGATCAAAATTTCATCAATGAAGACCACAACAAAGGAATCAAGGTAAGATTTGAAGACCCTATTCATTAGGTCCATGAAGATGGCCGGTGCATTGGTCAACCAAAAGTACATCAAAACAAACTCATAATGCCCATATCTAGTCCAGAAGGCCATCTTGGGAATATCACACTCCCTCACCCTCAGTTGATGATACCTAGGCTGAAGATTAATCTTAGAGAAAAACCTAGCCCCTTGCAATTGGTCAAACAAATCATCAATCCTTGGAAGAGGATACCTTTTCTTTATAGTGGCCCTATTGAGTTACCGGTAGTCGATGCACATTTTAAGGGATCCATCCTTCTTTTTCACAAATAACATCAGAGCACCACATGGTGATTGACCAGTTCTAATGGATCCCTTCTCCAACAAATTTTTAATTACTCCTTTAACTCTTTTAACTCCGTCGGGGCAATATGGTAAGGAGGCATGGAGATAGGTTGGGTATCAGGGAGGAGGTGTATATTAAAATCTATTTCACTTTTAGGAGAAACACAGTGAAGGTCATTTGGGAAAACATCAAGAAACTTATTTACAACCAGAACTGACTTTATGGAAGGGGCTTTAGACTCCACATCTTTAACCCTTCACAAGATGATAAATACGCCCCTTAAAGATAAACTTACGAGCTTTAATGTAGGAAATGAATCTACCATTGACCACCACATCTTGACTTTCCCACTTAAGGACAAGTTTATTAGGTAATTGAAACTTGAGCCTACAAGTTCTACAATCAATAGAAGCATAGTAGGCATACAACCAATCCATCCCGAGAATGACATCAAAATCTACCATGTCTAACTCAACAATATCACAAGGCAACAACTTATGCAAAGTGAAAATAGGACAACTTCTATAAACTTTCCTAGCAATAATAGAGGCCCATAGGAGTAGACACTTCATATGACTCATGCAACAACTCTGGGTCAATATCGAACTTTTGGGCAGCAAAGGGGGTAACAATGGAAAGAGTGGCACCCGGATCAATCAAAGCATATACATCAAAGTAATAATATTTCAACATATCATTAACAACATCGGGAACCTCACCAACCCCTTGCATCCAATGAATAACATAAAATGGATTGTACCTTGGGAAACCTCCTTGAGGACCACTCTACCCAATGGGACTGCCTTTGCACCCAGACCTTTGCCACGGTTTCTTGGACAATCTATCTTCTTATGAACAAGCTCCCTACATTCATATCATGCATTAGAACCCTTCAAACACGGTCCCTCTTGCCTCATTACCCCTTCTCTTCCTCAACTTTCTTCATCCATTTTCTTGGCATATGTCATCAACCAAGACAAGCCCATGTCACTAATTAGCATGGCGGACCGGCATTCTTCACTTACCAAGTTGGAGACCCCAATCACGAACTTATTCATCCTAGATCTAGGACCGGCCACTAAATGAGGAACATACTTGAAAAGTTGATTAAACTTGAGGGCATACTCCCTCCATAACACCTTGTTTCAAGTTCATAAACTCCGCCATCTTAGCCTCCCTAAGGTTAAGAGGGAAAAACTGATTCAGGAAAGCTGATTTGAATTCCTTCTAAAGCACCACATTACCAATTCCTTTCTCACCTTCCATTGATCATACCATGTTTTGGCTACCCCTTTAAGTTGGTATGCCGCCAACTTTGCCTTTTCATTTGGCCCAACACCCATAATTAAGATCTTGTAGACCTCATCAATAAATTCTTGTGGATCTTCATCCACCTTTGACCCATAGAACACCTGAGGATTCATCCTTATAAAGTATCTTACCCTAGCTCCCGGGCAGTAGCATGAGGAGCTTGGGCCCCTTGATTGACTTGGTTGGCCACCACTTGGGCAAGAATAGTGAGAGCATCCTGGAGCTCACAATTAGTAGGTTGCTCCTCGGGAGTTTGGGCCCTTCTTCCCCTAGTGTTTGGCATGATCTAGCGTAGCAAAGAACAATCAGGGGGAAATCTTACCACAACTCCATAGTATAACCTAGAATATGAAGAAGGGAAATATTTTCTAAAAAGTCTCATATCCTCCTACTCATATGCATGGCGTGCTTCACAACCATGAATAGGACTCTAACCAATGTGGTGTGCAGGAGTCCGAGGATCTATCAATCTAGTTCTCTAATACGAAATTTGTCATGACCCAAACTTAGGGCCTAGATGTGATACGGCGAATGCAACCCGAAGGAACCCCAAACTCTTAACTTGTCATTACACATAATTGGTCGCGAAAGCATATAAGAGACATAAAAAAGTAAGAATAGGGCAAAGGGACTAAGGGGAAAGCTTGCATAACATCATAAACGACAGAAAAAGAGTCAAGATCATATCATAGATACTTAACATGTCTAACAAACACCTCTAATACATAGATAGAGCGGGGGTCAAAACAAATCAACCGGACTCACCCACCTAGTCAAAATAGAACGTAAAGAAGAGTGTCATAATACATAATAGGAGCCACATAGACTAAGGTCCTAGAAGGTGAGGACTCATAAACTTGATTGAGTAGTACCGAACTAGGCACGTGCAGGAGGAGGATGATCAACATGGGCACTGGTTCCTATATGGTGACATCATGTAGGCAAGAGTATGTGTTAGTACATATGAATGTACTAAGTATATAGGATGCAATGCAATAAGATATAGGCACCTTATTTAGGATGCATAACAATAGAAAATAGGTATAATATAACAATATGACATGTATTATCAATGTATAAATAAAACATGCTTAAGTAACTCATGCTCATATAGGATATCATAAGTCTAGAAGAGACCAAGCTAGATTTCCAAAGTACAAACCCCTTGGTAGGTTAGTGATATTAGCACCCATCACCCTAGTGTACAAGGTACAAACCGCACATCAAGTTTAGTGATGATAGCACCCATCACCTTAGTATGTAAGGTACGAACCCCTCATCAAGGTTAGTGATGATAGCACCCATCATCCTAGTGTGTGAGGTACAAACCCCTAATCAAGGTTAGTGATGATAGCACCCATCACCCTAGTGTGTATGGTACAAAGCCCTCATCAAGGTTAGTGATGACAGCACCCATCACCTCAGTTTGTGAGGTACAAAAGCCTCATCAAGGTTAGTGACGATAGAACCCACCACCCTAGTGTGTGAGGTACAAACCCTCATCAAGGTTAGTGATGATCCCACCCATCACCCTAGTGTTTGAGATATTAACCCCTCAACTAGGTTACCTAGATCGAGCATGGTCTAATGAAATACTTTATATAGAATATATCATATACACAAGCTCATTTCATGATCATATAGTCATTCATATGATATCTCATGTTTTGGACCTTCAATTCCTCAAGAAACCACATCCGGATATTTTATCAAACACTTAGATGGTGTGTAGTGCTAGTGTAAAATCATGCAATTCAAAAGTGAAATCATGCAAGAAAATCCATTGTGAAATCATGAATCAATACCTTGCAATAACCTCAAGCAATATATATCAAAACCCCTCCTCAAATCTTACAATTGATCCATAATTTATAGATTAAATCATTGCAAAACCGTCACACTTTCACATTGCTTTATCTTATTGTGCAGTGAATTTCCTAGTAAGAAAGACACATTTGTAAATCAACTTCTAGTAATGCAATTTGAGAAAGAGGAGGCTTTGGTATCATGGGTGAAAGGAACCTATGAAAGTTACCCTCATACCTTAGCTTGGAGATGAACTTGGTGAAGATTGGAGATGGAGACTTGAATCTTGAAGAAGAACCTTGAAGGAAATCCTTACTTGCGAATGAGGATTTGAGACTTGAATTTGGGAGTAAAAAATATGGCTAAGTGTTTGAGAGGATATTGGGGAATGTTTAGGATGATATGAGGGTAAATATGACTAAGTGTGGGTAAAAACACGTTTGGGAACTTTTAGACCCAAAACTTAAAAGGCTTGGACCACATAAAAACTACTGTAGTGATAAATACACCTCTCTTCATCATGGAGAGGACGCAGAGACAACTTCTCTTCATCTCTGCACCCTTGGCACGTCGCGCTAGTGGCGCGGGATGCTAATTAGAATTTGTCACTTAAAAAATTGCTAATATTTTGCTCTTACATTGGGGTTAGACACTTTTTCCCTAATTTTGACCCCCTGAACATGAATATGAAGTTGAATTTTTGATATTAGCACAGATTTTAAGATATATGGAATTAAAATTCTAGGCATTCCAAGGCACATCTTTAGGAACTTTTTAGGGTCGTTTCAATTATAGGGATGGGTGTCATGGCCTGGCACGATATACATCACAGGGATGTGTGTCATGACTTGACATGACTTGGGAGAATCTTTCTCCCACAAGGAATTCATCCTATTGTTATATATTTGGTGATAAGTCAATTTTCACATCTTAACACGATACAATACTAGAGATTGGGTGACCTTTCTATCATAGGAGTTACATTGTTCTGCGCGAGTTCTACCAGAGCATCATTTGACACCTTGATTGTGCGTGGGTGTACCCTCTGCATTTATGGGGGTTTGAGGGGCGTACAAGCATAGATATTAGCGCCTTATGCCAAGTACAGTTTGATCCCTCGACTATAACACCTATTGGGTGCATATTACTAGTACTCACCCCTATATTTCTGCACCTTCCCATGGCGCATATCTAGGTGCTAGATATGGTCGCTGAGTTAAGGGCTTGCAAATGATTCAGGAGACCTTGGTGAGCATTAGTTGTACTATACATTCTGCAGTCTCCTTCTATTTTCATGGCCATCTTTTGTACTAAGACATTGATCTTGTACCTTATAGTTGTCTTGTATATGTAGGTGTTCCTCTTCAATGTTGTGTTTGGGTTGTGCATATATGGCTAGTATTGTTATTTTAGAGATTCAGGATAGGTACCTTGGGTTGGAATTGGGCTTGCCTGTAGGTAGAATCTAACAGTCGCCATCATGACCTTAAAAGATGGGTCATGATAATGCTACCAATACACTTCTCTCAAATCCTAATACATTTTAGTATATCCTGGATGTATACATTAATGAGATTTATGAGCCTCCCTCAAAATCACCTCTCTAAGACCATCAACATTCGAAACACACAATTGATCTTGATATCGGTGCACACCATCTCCCACTAGGGATAAAACCTCCATCATTTTTTCGGCAAACAACCTCTTTGACTCAACTAATAATGGATCTAAGTCTTACTTTGCTTTGACATCAACGACCACAGAAGACTAAGCCCCATTTTGTACATGAATGCTACCATTATTAGAGCCAGCCAGTCTAACACCCAATCTAGCCAGATGATGAACATCTTTTGCCAACTCCTTAGTCTTATCAACATGGGCCACACTACCCACAGATAGCCTACTAAGGGCATTAGTTATGACATTCACCTTGCTGGGATGATATTGCATGCTTATTTCATAGTCATTGAAAGTTCCAACCATCTCCTTTACCTTAAAGCAAGATCTCCTTGAGTGAACACATATTGCAAGCTCCATATGAACCCTATATAGAAAATGTTGCCAAATCTTCAAAGAAAAGACCATAACCGCTAATTCAAGATCGTAAGTCAGGTAATTTTATTTATGCACCTTCATCCGTGATGATGCATAAGTGAAACAACCCTCATATGCTTTGAAACACCCCAAAATCGTAATTTCCATATATCTCAAAATCCATGAGTGATTTTGGAAATTCAACTTCATATTCTTTATCAGGGGGCAAAATTAAGTGGGAAATGGGTATAATCCAAATTTTATAAGACCCATAGAAAAAAATAACTTTCGCTAATTTTCAAATTTCAGAGGTTGTCCGCGCCCAGGCCGCAATGCGCCTGGGGCAAGGACTTGTGTAATTGTTCTTGTGTGTCTAGTCCACGTTGCGCCTGGGGCACAGAGCAGTATAAATGTTTCCCCAATTTTCTTATTTCATCCAAGGGCATTAGGGTAATATCCCCATGCCCATTTAAACATGAAATCTTCCATATTTAGCCATTTTCAACTCTATAACTATAAAACCATCTCTAAAACCTCTCCAGCACTCTATCAAATCTCTTATTCAAATTCAAGGATTTCAAGCTCAACTTTAGAACTCAAGAACCCATCTCAAGCTTCAAGTCTCCTTCAAGTTCATTTCAACAAATTCAAGGTTTAAGGTATGTGAGTCTTCATCCATGGTTTCTTTCACCCATGGAGCCAAGCTTCTCTTTTTATGAAAATTGCATGATTCCAAGTTGTATTACTTATGGGTATTTCTTATTAGAAAATATGAACAAGAACCATGTTGGGGTTGTATTAAGTATTGATTATGCATGAACATATATTTCAAGCCTATTCCATGAATTGGTTTTATCTATTGAGACTATACATGATTTGAGCTATAGAATTGTGAACTATTATGAGCTTTTGTGATGAATTTCAAGATACCCTAAATGATAGTTTTACTACAATATTGATCGGTTGATTTGCATTGAGTTTACTCATCTTGTTTTACTCTTGAATTGCATGATTTTGAACAAGTATCATGAATCTACCATGTGTTTGATAAAATCGAATGACAAGAATTCTCAAGTTGTTGATGATCTATTACATGATTTACAAGTCAAGTGATTTCATGATGATTAAGGACTTTCAAGCATTTATTGAATTCATGAAAAGTATCTATGATTTTACTAGTATCAATTTGAGCCCTAATTCAAGATTTTATCTCTTGTGAGCCATTCATGTCAAGGCAAGGGATAATGTAAGAATATTATCTAGTCTCATGTTCAAGTTAGGCTCACTAGTAGAGGTCAAGCATGTTTAAGAGCTACTCATGTCATGTTATCAAGTCCCTTAAAAGTTACTCATGTTATTATTGAAGTATGATTATTTCAAGTATTTTGTGGGGTTAGACTTAACACCTATTGAGGCTTAAGATAGGGGCTCGACTCAAGGGGACCTTATATAAAGTCTTTAGTCTCTCAACTATGTACCACCATACGATTATATATTTACCCTTGCTATACTAGTGGATCTATCTAATTCAGGTTATCGTGTTTGGTTTTCCTTGGCAAAGTAGATCACACTTCGCCGGGAGGTATCATGCCTAGTCACCTATACCGAGGGGGCGTCATGCCTTGGATTTCAAGTTGTAGATACTTGGTCTATGTCGGTTAAGATCACTTCCCACATATGAATGATATATATTATACAAGTTAGATGTTTTACATGCATGTTTTATTACAAGCATTGATCATACATGTCATATTGAGATTATACCTATTGCTTATATGTATGCATTTTGAATATTATGGCTTATGTCTTTGTTGCATTGCACCTCGCATACTTAGTACATTCCAAGTACTAATGCACACTCTATAGCTATATAATATTACCATTTAGGGAATGAAGCTCCTATAGATCATCCTCCTCCACGTGGCTAGTTCGATTCTTTGCATAAACCTTTGGTGAGTCCTCAACTCCGAGGTCAATATCTATTTTGTTCATGCTATGTTGAGAATTCTTCTTATATTGGGTACTTATTATCATGAGGGTGATCCCAGGAAGTGTCTTTGCTCCCGCTCTATTCTTAAGTAGAGTTATTATTGGATACTATATTTGTATATGCTTATGAGCTCGACTCTTCTTATATTTTTATGATTATGAAAGACTTCCCTTATTCCTGCTTCCCTTTTGAATAAGTAACTCTTATTATTGTTTTATTTTGCATCCGCAACCAAGGATGTGTACATGATATGCTAAGAGGCTTGTTTGGGTTATCCTCGAACTTCCCATTCTTCGTGTCACATTAGGCCCTAGGCTTAGGTCGTGACATGCTTGGTATCCGAGCACTAGGTTGTTAATAGTCCTCAAAAATCTAATACACCATGTCGATTAGAGTATTATCCATTGTTGTGAAGCGCACCATAACTATGAAAAGGAAGCTATAAGGTGTCTTAGGAAACGTTTCACTTCTTCATGATCTATGTCGTGTGGTAGAGCTAAGTCCCTTAAGGCTTATTACTGATTCCTAAACATTGCATTTCAGAATGTATCTCCATCTATTTAAAATGGTGAATGAGGTGGTAACCAGCTCTCACTTGAGGGTCAACTTCCCAATGGTGACATATCGAATGCGGAGGTTCGCAATGCTCTATGGCTATTTTCCAAGGTTTTAACCACTCAAACCAATCAACAAGTGGGTGCCTCTGAGACTTAAAAGGACAAGAGGATGGAGAGGAAGGCTAAGTTGGCCCATGTTATGGTGCCCCATCTTCTACAAGTCTACTAGTTCCCAAGTAGAAAAAGAAAAGGATCCTTTTTGCCACTTGTCAAGGGTGTGGCAAGAAGCATCAAGAAAGGTGTTTGGTGGGCACCAAAGGTTGCTTCAAGTGTGGCGTTATTAAGCATAAGATGAGGGATTTTCCTGTCACCTACGTAGAAGAAAGAAGGAGGGTTCAATTTGAAGGTGGCAATGGTGGGGTAAGTTTTTCAAGGTGCGCAAAATATGGAAGGAATCATAATGGAAGGTGCTTGAGGTATTCTAATACATGCTATGGGTGTGGTAAGATGAGCCACAACATTGATTGATTACTCTCATATCATGCTTCCATTGATTGTAGAACCCATAAAGTTAGATTCAAATCCCCTGATGAGCCTGTCCTTGAGTGGGAGAGTTATAGTGGGGTAGTCAAGGGTAGATTCATTTCTTGTCTTAAAGTTCAAATTGATTTCTAAGGGTTACATTTACTACCTTGTAAGGTTTAGATATATTGAGTCTGAAGTCCTTTCCATTGAGTCGGTTCCGGTGGTTAATGAGTTTCTTGATATCTTTCCCGACGAGCTTTCCGGTGTTCCTCCCGACAGGGAGATAGGCATTGGTATAGACCTCCTTCCTGATACACAACCCATTTCATTCCTTTTTTACCATGTGGCCTCTGCGGATTTCAAGTAGTTGAAGGATCAATAGAGGGATTTGTTGGAGAAGGGTTTCATAAGGCCCTGCAAGTCACCTTGGGGTGCACTGGTATTGTTTGTAAAGAAAAAGGAAGGTTCTATTAGAATGTGTATGATTACGGGCAATTCAATAGAGTCACTATAAAGAATAAGTACACTCTACCAAGGATAGATGACATGTTTGATCAACTACAAGGGGCTAGTCACTTTTCTCAGATTGATCTTCGATCTGGATATCACCATGTGAAGGTGAGGGAGTGTGATATTCCTAAGACAACTTTTTGGACTAGCTATGGGCACTTCGAGTTTGTGGTAATGTCTTTTGGCTTGAATAATGCACTGACAATATTTATCGATCTCATGAATAGGGTCTTTAAACCCTACCTTCATATGTTTGTGGTGGTCTTTATTGATGATATATTGATTTATTCCCAGAGTGAAGAGGAGCATATGAATCACTAGAGGGTGGTTTTGCAAATCTTGAGGGATGAGAGTTTGTTTTCTATATCTGAAAAGTGTGAATTTTGGTTGAAAGAAATTGCATTTCTAGGGCATGTAGTGTCAGGTGATGGAATTAAAGTGGACCCTAAGAAGGTGGAGGTGATAAGGAATTGGCCTAGGCCCTTGACTTCTATAGGTATTAGGAGTTTTTTGGATTTGGCGGGTTACTATCGGACGTTTGTGAATGGTTTCTCTTCTATTGCATCCCCTATGACAAAGTTGACCCAAAAGAAGGCAAAATTTGTTTTGACTGATAACTGTGGAAAGAGTTTTCGAACTTTGAAAGACAAGCTTATCTCCACTCCTATTTTGTCTTTACCGGAAGATTATAGCATATGCCTCTAGAGAACTAAAGGTGCATGAGCGAAATTATCCCAGCCATGATCCCGAATTGGTTGTTGTGGTGTTTGCTTTGAAAATTTGGCATCAGTACTTGTATGGGATTCATATAGATTTGTTTACTGACCACAAGAGTCTCCCATATGTGTTCACACAAAGGGATCTCAACTTGAGGCAAAGGTGGTGGTTAAAGCTCCTTAAGGATTATGACATGAATGTGTACTATCATCCCAGAAAGCTAATGTTATGGTCGATGCTCTAAAATAGGGTGTCCATGAGTAGTCTAGCTCATATTGATATTGGCAACAAGGAGGTGTCTAGACAAGTTCACCGGTTAGCTTGGTTGGGGGTTAGGTTGGATGAAGTCGAAAATGGTGGTATGGTGGTTGTTGATGGTTCCAATTTTATTTGATTGAGGAAGTCAAGTCAAAACAAATTCTTGACCCCGCTAGGATTGATAGCTTTGATGTAGATTGTTAGGTAGAGTTTTTCTCCCAAGAGGGAGATGGTGTCCTTTGGTACCAAGGTAGGTTGTGTATGCCTAAAATTGATGACTTAAGGGAGTTTATTTTGAAAGAGACCCATAATTCGTCCTATTCTATTCACCCCGGTTCCACAAAAATATATAGAGACTTCAGGAAGGTATCTTGGTGAGGTTGATGAGATTACTTTGGTTGGACCGAGTTTGGTTATAGAAGCTTTGGAGAAGGTGAGGTTGATAAGAGAGAGATCGAAGACGGCTCAAAGTTGGCAAAAGTCCTACTCCGATGTGAGAAAGAGAGACCTTGAGTTTAATATTGATGATTGGGTATATTTGAAGGATTCAACCATGAAGTGTGTGGCTCGGTTTGGCAAGAAAGGGAACTGAGCTCAAGGTTTGTGTGGCTTTATAGAATTTTGAGGAGAATTGGTAAGGTTTCCTATGAATTGGAGGTGCCTATAGATATGAATATGGTTCATTCGTTCTTCCATTTGACTATGTTGAGGAAATGTGTAGGTGACCCAAGTGCTATAGTTTCCTTAGAAGTTGTTGGTGTTGTGGAAGATAACTTGACCTATGAGGAGGTCCCGATGGAGATATTGGATAGACAAGTGAAAAGGTTGAGAAACAAAAATATAGTATCTGTCAAGGTCCTTTGGAGAAATCAACAAGTTGAAAGTGCCACGTGGGAAGCTGAGGCGGATATGAAAAAGTGATAACCATATACTTAAGTCCCATCTATGATGTCAAGTCTTAACTTTCAGCCCTCATGTCATTTTGCATGCATTCATGTTTATGGTAACAAGTTTATAGTGATTTTTAACATTCATGTTGAGACTTTTTGAAAATGATGTTTAAGTGTATTTGTTGCATTCTTGTTTGGCCGAAGTCTTCATAATTGCTTTCCTTGCGCATGTTCCTTTGACATTCGGGGACGAATGTTCCCAGGGGAGAGATATTGAAACACCCCTAATGTGCTTCGGAATGCCCCATAATCGTAATTTTGATATATCTCAAAATTTGTGCGTGATTTCGAAAACCTAGCTTCATATTCTTGACTAGGCGAAAAAATTGAGTACAAATGGGTATAATCTGGATTTTAGAAGACTCGTAGCGAAAAATAATTTTCGCTAATTTTTTGAATTCTGGTGGTTGTCCGCCCCCAAGTCGCGATGCGCTTGGGGCGCTGACTAGTGTAAAGTTTTCCCCAACTTTTTTATTTTATACAAGGGCATTAGAGTAATAGCACCATGCCCATTTAAACATGAAATCTTCCTTACTTAACCATTCTTCAACTCTATAACTCACAAAACACTCTCTAGAACCTCTCCAACACTCTATCAAATCTCTTATTCAAATTCAAGGATTTCAAGCTCAACTTTGGAACTCAAGAACCCTTCTCAAGCTTCAAGTCTCCTTCAAGTTCATTTCAAAAATTTCAAGGTTTAAAGAATGTGGATTTTCATCCATGAGTCCTTTCACTTATGGAGCCCAACCTTCTCTTTTTATGCAAATAGCATGATTTCAAGTTGTATTACTTATGAATATCCCTTATTAGGAAATATGAGCATGTATTATGTTGGGGTTTTATATTGTATTGATTGATTATGAATGACATCTATTTCAAGCCTGTTCCATGAATTGGTTTTGTCTATTGAGACAATAAATGATTTGAGCTATGGAACTATGAGTTATTATGAGCTTTTCTGATGGATTTCAAGATACCCTAAATGAGGGTTTTACTATAATATTGGTGGGTTGATTTGTATTGAGTTTACACATCTTGTTTTACACTTGAATTGCATGATTTCGAATAAGTATCATGAACCTACCATGTCTTTGATAAAATTACACGACAAGAATTCTCAAGTTGTTGATGATCTATTACATGTTTACAAGTCAAGTGATTTCATGATGATTAACGGCTTTCAAGCATGTATTGAATTCATGAAAAGTATCTATGATTTTATAAGTATCAAGTTGAGCCCTATTTTAAGATTTTTACCTCTTGTGAGCAATTCATATCAAGCCCAGGGGTCATGTATGATTATTATCTGCTCTCATGTTAAAGTTAGGCTCACTAGTAGAGGTCAAGAATGTTGAAGAGCTACTCATGGCATTTTATCTTGTCTCTTACAAGTTACTCATTTTGTTATTAAAGTATGATTATTTTAAGTATTCTGTGGGATTAGATTTAGCACCGATTAAGGCTTAAGATGGGGGCTCGACTCAAGGAGTCCTTATATAAAGTCTTTAAACTATGTGCCACCATAAGATTATATATTTACTCTTGCTATACTAGTGGATGCATCTAGTTCATATTATCACCTTTGGTTTACCTTGGAAAGTAGTACTTTGTTGGGGAGTGCCATGCCGGGTCACTTGTACTGATGGGGTATCATGCCTTGGATTCCAAGTTGTAACTGCTTGGTCTATGTCAGTTGAGGTCTCTTTCCATATATTTTTTATATATATTATGCAAGTTAGATGTTTTACATGTATGTTTTATTACAAGCATTGATCATACATGTCATATTGAGATTATATCCATTGGTTGTATGTATGCATTTTGAATATTATGGCTTATATATTTGTTGCATTGCACCCTGCATACTTAGTACATTCCAAGTACTAATGCATACTCTATGCCTCTATGATATTACCATGTAAGGAAAGGAGCTCCTATCGATCGTCTTCCTTTATATAAGTAGTTCGGTTCTTTGATGAAAGCTTTGGTGAGTCCTCAACTCCAAGGACAATATCTATTTTGTTCATGCTATTTTTAGACTTCTTTTTTATGTTGGATACTTATTATCATTAGGGTGAGGCTGGGTAGTATCTTGGCCCCCGCTCCATTCTTAAGTAGAGGTGTTATTGGATACTATGTTTGTATATGCTTATGAGCTTGACTCTTCTTATGTTTTTATGATTATGAAAGGGTTCCCTTAGTCTCGCTTCCCTTTTGAATAAGTGACTCTTGTTATTATTTAATTTTGCTTCTGCAACCAAGAATGTGTAAATGATATGCTAAGAGGCTTGTTTGGGTTGTCCCCGAACTTTTCATTTGTTGTGTCATATCTAGGCCCTAGGCTTGGGTCATGACAATAAGCTACCACCTTACCATGTTGCATAAACACACAACCCAACCCAATACGAGAAGCATCACAATATGCCACTAACCCATCTAAACGATTTAGTAGAGTCAAAATAGGAGCCAATGTAAGCTGATCTTTCAAAGTTAGAATACTTTTCTCATACTCATCTGACAAATGAACATGGCCTTCTTTTGAGATAATAGATGACAAACCCTTAACAAATCTCTGATAATAACCAGCCAACCTAAGAAAACTCCAAATATCTAAGGGAGTTAATGATCTAGGCCAATTCTTCACAGCCTCAGTCTTCTTTGGATCAACTTTCATACCATTACTAAATACCACATGACCAAGAAAGGATACTTCACCCAACAAAATCTCACACTTACTAAACTTAGCAAATAATTGTTTATCTCTTAATGTCTTAAGAATAGACCTCAAATGATCCATACGCTCTTGTTCTCTTTGAAAAAAAATCAAAAAATCATCAATGAAGATAACCACAAAAGTATCAAGGAATGGCTTGAACACCTGATTCAGTAAGATCTATAAACACCATTGGGGCATTATTCAACCCAAAAGACATCACCAAAAACTCAAAGTATCCATATCTAGTCCGCAAAGCCATTATGGGAATATCACACTCACATACCCTCAACTAATGATAACTGGAACGGAGGTCAATCTTTTAGAAATGGCTAGCTTCTTGTAATTGGTCAAACAAGTCATCAATCCTTGGTAATGTATACATATTCTTGATGGTCATTTCAATCAATTGTCGATAGTCAATACATATCCGAAGCGATCCATCTTTCTTCCTTACAAATAAAATAGGAGCACCCCAAAGTGATACACTTGGCCTTATGAACCCTTCTCCAACAAATCTTCTAACTAATCCTTTAACTCTTTTATTTCAACTGGTGGCATATGCTAAGGAGGAATGAAAATATGTTGAGAATCAAGAAGAAGATTTACGACAGTGCCTACTTCCCTTTCAGGAGAAATACCAGAAAAATCTTCAGGAAAGACATCCAAAAACTCATTGACCATAGGAATCGACTAAAGAGTAAGAGACTTAGACTCAACATCCTAAACTCTAACTATATGATAGATACACTCATTGGAGATCATTTTTCGGGATTTGAGATAAGAGAGAAACTGACCCTTAAAAATAAAGTCACCACCCTCCCACTCAAGAACAATCTCATTAGGAATCTGTAATTTGACCTGAGACATCTGACAATCTATAGAGGCATAAGAAGAATGCAACCAATCCATCCCAAGAATAACATCAAAATCAAATATCTCAAGTTCAACAAGATCATATGGAAAAACTTTATGCAAGATTGAAATATGACAAACCAGATTGCCTTTACGGGTAACGATAGACTCACCCACGAGAGTATAAACTAAGGATGGCTCCCTCAAAGTTTATCCAAGAAAGGAGTCACAAAAGATAAATTTGCACTGGATCAAGCAAAGCATAAACATCAAATCAAAAACTTTCAACATATCAATCACCACATCTAGAGTCTCCTTAACCTCTTATCTAGCATGAATGGCATAAAACTATTGTTGCAAGGAGAACCATCTTGTTGAGATTTTGGCTGACCTTGACAACCCAGAACCATTTGACCCTTTTTTGAGGCTTTAGGACAATCAACCAACTCGTGGCCCATCTCACAACACCCATAATAAGCACTCGAATCTTTCAAGCATCTCCACTGGTGATTCTTCCACACATGTCACATCTAGGATGTATTGGACCACCCCCATCTTATGCCTTGAGAGAAGGCACTCTATCATTAGTAACCCTCAGATTTGAATCTTGTCCTTGCTAGAAGCGATCATTTCCACCACCACTCCTAGAGTTAGCGAACCCACCATCATAATATGCTCTCTTAGAATCCTTCATTCTCCTCTCTTTGAGCTTCTCCCCTTCAATCTATTCAACATATGTCATGAGTCTAGAAATGTCAATCTTTCAAATAAGCATAGCTACATGGCATATTTTTACAACCAAGTCAGAAATCCCCAAGATAAATTTGTGCATCCTAGCATGGGTGTCGTCCACTATTGTCGGAGCATACTTGTAAAGATTAGTAAACTTGAGGGAATACACCCTCACACTTATTCCACCCTATTTGAGGTTGATAAACTTTGTCATCTTGGCCTCTCTAAGCCTAAGAGGAAAGAAGTGATCCAAAAAAGCCAACTTAAACTCTTCCCACCCAACTCTACCATCACCTACCCCTCAACCAACCACTGTGTGTACCACAATTGGGCCACTCCCTTCAACTAATAAGCAACTAACTCATCTTTATCTTCAGAAGACATCTCCATAATAGCAAGCACTTTATAGACCTTATCTAAGAACTCCTGGGTGTCCTCATCAACTTTAGAACTATAAAACTCCATAGGATTCATCTAGGCAAAATCTCTCACTCTACTAGCCAGAGTGGGAACATGAGGAGGAGGTGCAGCCTATCCCACCTGAGAAACTACAACCTGGGCCATCATAGCAATAGTGGTCAAAAATTCAGTACTAGTCACCTGCTCTCCCGTAGGCTCTTAGGGAGCTTAGTATTCATCAATAGGAACTTGTGTATGTTGAGGAGATCTTCTTTGGGGCATCATCTGAAAAGTCAGGAAAGGGCAATCTTTAGATTAGGGAATCTTTAGAGCACATTCTATGGCACGACTTGAATCATGACAAAGTGAGACATTTCTGAAAATAATAAGTTTTTCATGACCCAAACTAACCTTTAGCATTCATACAGAATTAAAGATAGAATCAGGAGAAAATATACACAAGCGGAAGCTTATATAAAGCTAGAATAATAATATAAGTCTCAACATGAAATAGACCTTAAGATAGAGTACATGAATCTTAAACTAAAATACAACCATATATCCAAAACATGCAGATGTCGCTCAACTTGGCTACTCGAAGGAAGCAGGGGCAGTTGTCATCAACATAATAACCCAACTTTAGAGGTCCGGGTCAATCCCATAAGGAACAATGTGTCAGCGAATAAGTAGACCAATGACCTACTACTGCTAGATTTTGACACGATAAACAAGTACCAAGAAGAATTCTAACTAAAATGGGGGGAAGCTAAGCTAACAACTACTCCTAAGAAACAATTGGGTAAGGACTAATTAAGTAAGAGAGGAAGGATAGGGGATATAGAAATCAATAAAAACTCAATTGATCCATCACACTTAGCATTAAATTAACTCTGTGGGTAGGCTAGGTTGCTTGTAATCATCCCGGCTAGGGTAGGTGATATTTTGCAATGGACAACTACGTCCTCTTACGTGAACCACTCAAAGACATGCTTGGATTGAGTACCTTAAAGCAAAACTCCAAAGTCCTTAGTCATTGAGTCCCTTTTGAGGCTCTCAACTCTCAAACCCATGACTATCATGCAATCCTCCGTCTCAACTACACCCGCTAAAATAATAATTAAAGATCTAAGCTAGATTCAATTAGCTACCTCAAATCTAAACTATAGAGGAAGATATTCATGAACCCATAAATTGATTAAATAATTAAAGTAATTTGTGAGAAACCCTATTGATTTTGCAAAGTAAATTATGAACTAAGCATGAAAGCAAGAGAAATAATTACAACCCATATACAAATTAACATCAACGCATCAATTATATCTACAAATTTAGCATTTAAGAACAAGGAAAGCAAAAGTGAGTGAAAGATAAATAAAATAAAGCCTACACTCTCCAATACACTTAAGAATTTGTAGAAAACTTGCTCTAAATCCTCATCCTAAACTACAATCTACACTAAGATATGTTTTTCTTCTTCAAAGATGTATGAGTGTTCTTCTATGGTTCGTATTGTATGAAGAATGAGGGTTGGGAGTGCATGTATATATGATTTTGGGACATAAAATGGTTAAATTCTAGAGCTGCCCAGATACTGGTCTCTACAACATTCCGCATTCGTGCTCAGCACTTCATAGTCACGGAGGTTGTGTTTCCTTATGCTCCACCTTCGTGCCTAGGTCTAGCATGTTCATACTTTTTGCTTCTCACAGCTCCATGATTGCAGTCCTGAAGGTCGCATTTACATAGTGTATCTGCTACCAGGTACCATTTTGTGTATTTCATCTCATGTTGGCTCCAATCCAGCTCCATTTTCAATCCTTCTCAACAAAGCCAAATCTTAACCATATGTACCTATAACATGCACCATTCAAATTATAATTAGCCAAAACTTACTCATTTGTCAACATAAAATCATAAGAAAGAGTAAGAAATGAGTGCACGTTATGCACACACCACATACCTCTAATCATAACATAGGACGGTGGTTCAGACACACCCTGGCTCACCCAAAAATGAAAAAAAACCTATCACTAGTACAAGCATAGCAAGACAGGTTCAGTCCTCGATGCTGGAGGACTTACAAATTAGGATCATGATAATACCAAAATCTATCCATGAGGATGATCAAAAGTAGCATCTACTACTACAAGTTAATATAGTGCTAGCATAGAGTATGTATTAGTACTTTGAAATATACTAAGTATGCGGGTATACAATGTCACAAACATGATAAAAACCTACTTTAAGTGTTAGATGATAAGGGTATACACTTTTATATATATATACCTACATTAAGTGTTAGATGACAAGGGTATACACTACAGTTATATATATATATGAAGTATATAGAAAAGAAAATCATATCAAGATGCCATAAATCATGATGAATTTGTTCATAGTATATATACATAGTGGGGATGTAGTCTCAATCAACATATAAGACTATTGTGAGGGTTAGTGATGTTGAGTCTAATGTCCTTCCTATAGGGTCAGTTCCAATGGTTAATGAATTCCTTGATGTCTTTCCCAAGGAGCTTATCTGTGTTCCTTCCAAAAGGGAAATAGATTTTGGTATATACCTCCTTCCCAATACTCAATCTATCTCTATTCCCCCTTATCTTATGCCCCAACGGAGTTAAAGGAGTTGAAAGAACAATTGAGGGATTTGTTTGAGAAGGGTTTTATAAAGCCTAGTCATTCACATTGGGGTGCACCAGTGTTGTTTGTGATGAAGAAGGATGGTATATATATATATATATATATATATATATATATATGAAGTATATAGAAAAGAAAATCATATCAAGATGCCATAAATCATGATGAATGTGTTCATAGTATATAAACATAGTGGGGATGTAGTCTCAATCAACATATAAGACTGTGTGAGTGCCTTGCCCATTTCAGAGAGTGGTTCTCAAGACATAATCATCCGTGTAGGGAAAAGTGATCCTATAGTGGCAACGTAGTTATGAGAAAGGTAAGATTTATATAAGGACCCTTGGGGATAGCCCCTACCTCCAATCTCATTTGGTGCTAAGCCATCATCACACGAGAATACAAGTACATATACATGCTTGGAATAGGATCGTAAGTCATTTCAAATCACAGTCATGTATAGTTAGGCTTAAAACCAAATCATAATTCATTTAATACTTTCATGCATAGGAATAGATCATGCATAACATGTACATAGTGGTGTATACAAACCGATGAGTCTTAAATCCAAAACCTAGACATTATGTGATCATATTTCAAGTCATAACCATACTTGCCTTGAAATAATTGTCATAATCATCATTCATAGTCATATCCATGGTATTACTTCATGAAAAGCTATGATCATGCATGCATATGTCATTACGAATAAAGGAATAGCACGGGTACTTGAAATTCATACTTAAATCAAGAAATTAAGGCAGAATCATTCATAAAACATGATAAAATCAACATTCGAATCATAATTCATACTACTCGTGTATGAAAACAAGCTTAAAAGGGACATGCAAGCTAAAATCTTATAAAGCTCATGTAAACCAATGAACAAGGAGTAAGACCCATAGCATAATTTTAGCAATTCAAGTCTAAATCTTGAAAATCACCTCTCAAGTTCTCTTAAAGTGCATGAAAATTTGAAAATAGAAGTTGGTTTTCGAGATTGAAATGGAATCATGTATGAAACCATAAATACATTGGTAAATTTAGGAAGATTAAGATAGAATAGACTTGAGCTTGAAAGCATACTGGAAACCCTTAGCTTGATTCTTCAAAGGTAGGCTAGAATAGAGTTTTGAGACTTGATCATTTGGAACTAAGTGTTGAGAGTAAAATGGGATGAACGAAATGACTTAGGCATGATTTAGGAGTATTAAGATAGGAATACAATTCCTAAAATACCAAAGATAGGGGCCAAATTACTAAATTATCCCTATTTAAAATTGAGCTAAATTGCACGAGGTGCACTCCACTGATGCCACTATGGTTCGTGGTGTGCACCATGAGCTATACTGGGATTTGTGGTGGTGCACCTTGGAGGCAACAAGAGTTCGCGGCCCATGGTGAGGACCCTTGAGGGCCTTGCGAGGAGGCTCCTCTATGGCTTATAGTGTGCACCACTGGCCATGGTATGCTTTATGGTGGGCACATCCTCATGGCAGCCTCTTGGCTTGGCAAGACATGGACATTTCAAGGCCAAGGCCCCTTCCAAGACAACTTATATGGTCTATGGAGTGTACTACGGGCAGTGTAGGGTTCTTTAAAGGGGAACCTTGCCCCAAAGTATCGAAAATAGTTTTTTTGTATAATAAAGGCCTCTCGAGGTTCTAGTCCTTACACTTATTCACGGGTGTGAAGTGCTCCACATTTATGACTAGGAGGATACCAGGGTCTTAGGAAATGTTTTGCTTTTTCATGATTCATGTCACGCCATAGAACAAATCCTAAGGTTCCCTAAATTTAATGTATGTTCTTTGATGCTTTTATAGAAGATGCCTCTGTGTATTGTACCTCAGCCTAGAATGTCTCTTGTTAATGAGGATCAAGCTCCTCAATAGCCAATGGGAGAGCCAGCTAATCATGTTGAACTCCAGACCGCTTTTTCCATATTGGCTTGGGATATAGCTGGCCAAGTTAGACAGGTTGTTCCTCCTCATCATGTGCCCACCATAGCTACCAGGCTGAGAGACCTTGGCCCGATGAACCCTTTGAAATTCTATGGTTCCAAAGTTGATGAATATGCCCAAGAATTCATTGATGAGATCTACAAAATGCTAGCTATAATAAGGGTATCTTCAGAAAAGAAGGTTGAGTTGGCTGCTTATCAATTGAAGGGAGTAGCCCATGTATGATTCACTTAATGGATGACTGGGAGAGTGGATGATGATGGAGTTGGTTGGAAAGAATTCAAATTTGCTTTCTAGATCATTTCTTCCCTCTTGATCTTAGGTAGGCAAAATTGGCAGAGTTTATTAATCTCAAACAAGAAGGAATGAGAGTGAGGGTGTATGCCCTCAAGTTCAATAAACTCTCAAAATATACTCCTACACTAGATACTGACCCCCGTGATAGAATGCATAAGTTTATTTTGGGGATTCCTAACTTGGTAATTAGGGAGTGTTTTTACAAGTATGCTAATTAAAGAGATAGACATTTCTCAGCTCATGACATATGCCAAACAAATTGAAGGAGAGAAGCTCAAGAAAAGGAGAATGAGGGAATTTAGAGACCCCGATTTGATGGTGGGTTCTCCAACACTAGAGGTGATGGTGGAAATAGTCGCCCTCAACAGGGCCAAAGGTTCCAATGACGAGGCTCAAATCAAGCTCAAAATCCAAGGTTACTAATGACAGAGTTCCTTATCTCAAGGCACAAAGTAAAGGTGGGTTGATTGATCCCAAGTGTGGGAGGTATGGAAACAATCATCTAGGTAGATACTTTAGAGACTTGTGTGCTTGTTTTAGATATGGAAAGATGGGCCACAAGCTTGCTGATTGTGCTAATGTATAAAGAAGGTCCATGAAAGCCATCGTCAAGGACAAGTTATTTTGGGATGTAAAGACCTACCGAGGGGCCAACATGGTGATGCTCCTTAAAAAAATAGGTTTTATGTTTTGCATGCTAAGCAAAAGGTACGAGAGACTACAGATGTTATGACAAGTATGTTGAATGTCCTTGATTTTGATGTATATGCTTTGCTTGATTCGGGTGCGAATTTGTCTTTGTAACTCTTTTGTAGCTATAAGTTTGGTATGAGCCCTAAAATCTTAAGGGAGTTATTCTCGGTTTATAACTTCCATAGGTAAGTCAGTTTTAGCCATAGAGTCTATCGGGGTTGTCATGTTTCAGTTTTGCATAAATTCCTTCCTTATGACCTTGTTGAGCTTGAAATAGTTGATTATTATATGATTCTCAGGATAGATTGGTTGCATGTTCTTATGCCTCCATGATTGGAGGACCCAAAAGGTCAAATTCCAACTCCTAAATAAGCCTATTCTTTAATGGGTAGGAAATTACTCTAATTTCAAAGGCTGATTGGTTTGCTATCTTAAGGCCGAAAAATGATTTCTAAGGGGTGCATCTATCTTATAGTAAGGGCTAGAGATGTTGAGTTCGATTCTCCTATTCTTGAGTCGGTTCCTATGGTTAATGGGTTTTCCAATATCTTTCTCAAAGATTTACTTGGTATTCCTCCCAAAAGGGAAGTAGACTTTGGCATAGATCTTCTCTCTGATACACAACCAATATTCATTCCTCCTTACTGAATGGCACCAGTAGAATTGAAGGACAATATAAAGGATTTGTCAGAGAAGAGCTTTATTAGGCCAACTATATCACAATAGGGTGCTCCTATCTTATTTGTGAGGAAGAAAAATAGGTCACTTTGGATGTGTATTGACTATCAATAGTTGAAAAAGGTGACTACAAAAAATAAGAATCCATTATCGAGAATAGATCATATTTTTGACGAGTTGCAAGGTGCTACTCAATTCTCCAAAAATTGATCTTCGTTTTGGCTATCGTGAGTTGAGAGTAAGGGAATTATTATTCCCAAGACAACTTTCCATACTAGATATGAGCACTTTGAGTTCTTGGTGATGTCTTTTGGATTGAATAATGCACCGATGGTGTTTATGGATCTCATGAATTGGGTGTTCAAGCCATTCATTAATACTTTTGTGGTTGTCTTTATTGATGATATTCTTATTTATTCTCAGAGTGAGCAAGAGCATATGGATCATTTGAGATTGGTTCATCAAACTTTTAGGGACAAATAGTTAGTTGAAAAGTCTAGTAAATGTGAGTTTTGGTTGCAGGAGGTAGCCTTCCTTTGACATGTGGTATCCAATGATGGTATCAAGATTGATGACCGCGGTAGTGAAGAATTGGTCTAGACTATTTCTTCTTCAGATATTTAGCATTTTCTTGGCTTAGCTAGTTATTTCTGAAGGTTTCTTGAGGGTTTTTCATCCATTGCTTCACCATTGGCTAAGTTGACTTAAAAAAAATTCAATGGTCAGATGAATATGATAGAAGCTTTCGAACTTTGAAGGATAAACTTACATCAACTCTTATTTGACACTACAAGATAGCTTGGATGGGTTTGTGGCGTATTGTGATGCTTGCCATATTGGTTTGGGTTGTGTTTTAATGAAACATGGCAAGTTTATATCATATGTATCTATACAATTGAATGTGCATGAGTAGAATTATCCAACTCATGATCTTTAATTTGCGGTTGTGGTGTTTGCTTTTAAGTTTTGGTGATATTATCTTTATGTGGTTCATGTTGATATATCACCGATCACAAGAGTTTGCAATATGTATTCACCCAAAGAGGCCTAAACTTGAGGCAAAGGAGGTGGTTGGAACTTCTCAAGTACTATGACGTGAGTGTACAATACCATATTGGCAAGGTATATTTTGTAGCTA
The DNA here is from genome assembly GCA_025774065.1 of Solanum ossicruentum. NCBI lineage: Eukaryota > Viridiplantae > Streptophyta > Magnoliopsida > Solanales > Solanaceae > Solanum > Solanum ossicruentum. The sequence goes on along the minus strand of JAOTQR010081365.1, from coordinate 20,493 downwards.
ATGCCCTTAGTAGACTGTCTATGGGTAGTGTGGTTGGTGTTGATGAGGCCAAGAAGGAGTTGGTGAAGCATGTGCACCGTTTGGCAAGATTGGTTGTTAGATTAACTTATTCTAATGAAGGCGGTTTTTATGTCCATAATGGGGTAGAATCTTCTATGGATGTTGATGTCAAAGCAAAACAAGACTTAGACCCGTCAATAGTTGAATTGAAGAAGTTGGTTTCTAAATAGAAGATAGGGGTTTCCTCTCGGGGAGGGGGGGAGAATTGTCTATGTCTGTATCAAGACCGGTTGTGTGTTCCTAATAATGATGGCATAAGGAAAATGATTTGAGAGAAGTCCATAACTCTTCATAGTCTATAGATCTAGGACCCGCCAAAATGTATTGGAACTTGAAAAAGGTGTATTGGTAGAATGGCATGAAGAAAGATATAGCCAAGTTCATATCGGATTATCCTAATTGACAACAGATAATGGTGGAAAATGTAAAAGATATTGAGATTCCTACTTGAAAATACGAAGATTTTAAGATGAATTTTCCCAACAACCAAAAGCAATATGACTCTATTTAGGTAATCATGGAGAGAATGACTAAATCGGCTCATTTTCTATTAGTTAAGACTACTTTCAATACTAAAGATTATGCCAAGCTGTACATCCGAGATTTTTTAGGTTGTATGGTATGCCATTATCCATCATATAATATCAAATTCACTACTCACTTTTGGAGATCATTTCAAAAAGAACTTCATAATAGGTTGAAGTTGAGTGCCACATTTCATCCTCAAATCAATAGGCAAGCTGAAAGGACAATACAAACCTTGGAGGACATGTTGAGGGATTATGAGTTGGAGTTTAAGGGTAATTAGGACTATCATCTAGCACTTATTAAGTTTTCCTATGACAACAATTATCATGCTAGCATTGAGATGGCACCGTTTGAGGCCTTATACGGGAGGAGATGTAGATTCCGATAGGTTGGTTTGGAATAGGTGCGATGGCATTGATTGGCCCTGATTTGGTGTTAGATTCCATGGCAAAAGTGAAGTTAATTTGAGTAAGGTTGTAAAAATGGCTCAAAGTCATCCAAAATTCTATTTAGATGTCATGAGAAGAGATCTTGAGTTCCATGTCAGTGAATGGGTGTATATGAAGGTTTCACCCATGAAGGGTGCGATCCGTTTTGATAAAAAGGGCAAGTTGAGTCCCTAGTATGTAGGTCCTTATGAGATTATGGAACAAATTACCAATATGGCTTATAGGTTGGATTTGCCTTCATGTATGAGTTCTACTTATTCGGTGTTCCATGTATCCATGTTGAGGAAGTTAGTTGGTGATCAAAGTGCGATTGTTCCTTTGGAAGGTGTTAAGATTGAGGAAAACTTGACTTATGAAGACTTTTTGATTGATATCTTGGATAGGCAATTGAAAGGGCTTCATAACAATGATATTGTATCGGTTAATGTCCTTTTAAGGAATCAACATGTTGAAAGTGCTACATGAAAGGTAGAATCAGATATGATGAGATTACATGCTTATATATTTCAATGTACTCAAGCCAAGGTAATAGGTTCTTCATGAAAAAATGGTTCAAATTCCTTCATTTCTATGTCTTCATGTCATAATATTCATACATGTGCATGAAACTAATTTAACAGATGGTTTTATTATGGATTTGATGATTTCATGGTTTACATATTGAGTTTGCATTATACATTCATATTGGGGTCTCTTTGAGTGAAGACAAATTGAAGACTCTTATGGTTGGTGAAAACATCTAATGAACCCCATACAAATAATGATGTCATATTTTCAAAGCAAATAGTACGGCTGCTAGCTCACGGTCACGTGTAGGATATTTATGCTCATGCACTTTTAGTTTCCTAGAAGCATAGGCAATGACCTTGCTACCTTACATCAACATATACCACAAATCGAGTCTAAAGCATCACAATAGATTACAAAGCCTTCTAACCCATTCGATAATGTAAAGATGGGAGTGGATGTAAGTTTATCCTTGGAGGTTTGAAAACTTTTCTCACATTCGTCGGTCTAAATGAACTTTGCCTTCCTTTCCATCAACTTTGTCAAAGGGGAACCAATTGAACAAAAACCCTCAACAAATCTTCAGTAGTACCCCACTAAACCCAACAAACTACTAATATCTATGGAAGTCAAGGTCCTAGGCCACTTTCTCACTACTTCCATTTTCTTAGGATTCACCTTGATTCCTTCACCCAATGCCACATGCCCTAGAAATGAAACTTCTTTTAACCAAAACTCACATTTATCAAACTTAGCAAACAACTTTTCTTCCCTTAAGGTTTGTAATACTACCCTCAAATGCCTCACATGATCTTCCTCACTTCGCGAATAAATCAAGATGTCATCAATGAGTACCATAACAAACATATCAAGGTAGGGTTTTAAGACCCTATTAATGAGATCCGTAAATATTGTCAGAGAATTACTTAGGCCATAGACATCACCACAAATTCAAAGTGCCCCATACCTTGTCTGAAAGGCAATCTTAGGAATATCACATTCCTTTACCCTCGTTTGATGGTATCCAGATCGAAGACTAATATTAGAAAATTGACTAGCCCCTTGTTATTGATCAAATAAGTCATCTACCCTCGGTAGGTGATACTTATTCTTTATGCTAACTTTTTTGAGTTGCTGGCAGTTGATGCACATTCTAAGTGAGCCATCCTTCTTCCTCACAAACAATACCGATGCACCCCAAGGTGACTTGCTAGGCTTAATAAACCTTTCTCCAATAAGTCCTTCAATTGATCCTTTAACTCTTTCAACTTCGCCTGGGAAATACAGTAAGGAGGGATGCAAATGGGTTGAGTATCAAGGAAGAGGTTTGTACCAAAATCTATTTTTGTTTTGGAAGGAAAACTAGGGAGCTTATTAAGAAATACATCAAAAAACTCATTGACCACCAGTACTAACTCAATAGAAGGAGCTTTGGACTTAACTTCCCTAACCTTTACAAGATAATAAATGTATCCCCGAACAATCGACTTTTGAGTCTTAAGACAAGAGATAAACCTACCGTTAACCACTAAATTATGACCTTCCCACTCAAGGATGGGTTCATTAGGAAATTGGAACCTAACTTTGTGGGTTCTACAATCAATAGAAGAATGTTATGTATATAACCATTATATCCCAAGAATAATGTCAAAATCTACCATCAAGTTCAATGAAATCATAGAGCAAAACTTTATGCAATATGGACACAAGGTTACCCTTATAGACTCTTCTAGAAACAATAGAGTCACCAATTTGGGTAGATACAACAAAGGGTTCGTATAGTAATTCGGGGCACACACTAAGTGTATTAGCAATAAATGAAGCAATGAAAGATAGAGTAGCATTCGGATCCAATAAAGCATAAACATCATAATCATGAACCTTAAATATAACGGTGAAAATATTGGGACTGTCATCCACTCCTTGCTTCCCTTGAAGAGCATAAAACCAGGTGTGACATGGAGCATTCTCTTGTTGACCACTTTATGCCCCTTGACCTATAAGGACACTGTGTCCTTGAGGGCGATCATATCTACCTTTATTCAAAGCATTTGGACAATCCACAATCTTGTGGCCCATCTTGTTACACTCAAAGCAAGTAGCCACATCATGATAGCACCTACCACCATGGTTTTTTCCATACCTTCCACACTTTGGAAGTATTGGTCCACCATTACCACCTTGAGCTTTGGGTGGACACCCTATCATTGGTGAACTCTGGTTTTGAGAATTTGATGACTTTTGGCCTTGAAATTTGTGGCCTTATTGAAAATGACCACCTCTACCACCCTTAGAACGTTGGAACCTACCTTCATAACAAGAGCTCTTGGACTCTCCACTCTTCTTCTTTCGAAGATTCTCTCCCCTATGTTGCTTGGCATATGTCATGACCCGAGATATATCCATCTCCCCTATGAGCATAGCGGTATAACACTCTTTATTGACCAAGTCGAACACTCCGATACAAATTTGTTCATTCTTGCCTGAGGAACGACAACCAAGTAAGGAGCATACTTTGAGAGGTTATTTAATTTGAGGGAATACTCCCTCATAGTCATAGAGCCTTTTTTGAGGTTCATAAATTCCACCATCTTTTCCTCCCTTAGCTCCATATGGATGAAGCAGTCAAGGAAGAGGACTTTGAATACCTCACATAGAATAGGCGCATCACCTATCCTCTCCATCTTTCATTGGGTGAACCATATTTATGAAATGCCTTTGTGCTGATAGGATTCTAGTTTTTCTTTCTCCTCCAAGATTACCTCCATGATAGCTAGGACTTTATACACCTCATTAATGAATTCTTGAGGGTCTTACTCCAATTTAGAGCCATAGAACTCTAGAGTATTCATTCTACTGAAGTCCCTCACTCTTGAGGCTAGAGTAGGGGTATGAGGAGCTTAGACCACTAGGTTAACTTGGTTGGCTGCGGCTTGTGCCAACAAGGTGACAACAGTCTGTATTCAACATGAGTAACCCCTTTTTCTTAGGGAGCTTGAGAGACTGAAGGGGTTTGATTCTCCTCAAGAATAGGGTCCCTTGGTGGCATCCTTCTTGGCGGTATTATCTTGAAGAACAAAAGGGAAACAATTAGAGATAGAAAGTCTTTAATCAAGTTCTAAAGCACGACACAGATAATAACAAAGTGAGTCATTTCCTATATGCCTCATAGCGTCCTATCAATATTTGAGGCATGTTTTACAACTATCAACAAGACTCTACTTGATGCAGTATATTGGATCTCCAAGGGAAATTTATAAATCTAGTGCTCTAGTACCAAGCTTGTCACGACCCAAGCCTAGGGCCTAGGCACGACATGGCGAAGGGGGACACAAAGTACCTCAAACAAGCCTCATAGCATACTTAACATATCCTTTATTAGGAAGCACGAATAGATCATCAAACATTTGTACTAAATGGATTAGGTTTTTTGGATGCACTCTTTTGGAAAAGGGATAAGGGATTCCTGTCTTTCAAATACAACAAGAAATTTTAATAGAAGGGAACAAGGGACACATTCTATGGGCAGTAGGGACTTAGGACATTCACCACTTGTCAACTATAATTGCAAGCATCAACAAAACATAGGATAGGGACTAATGGAAAGTCTCATGGATACAAAAGCGTCCCATAGACCATACATATCATGTCATCTAACAATAACTCCAATCATAAATGGGATGTGCCAAGACTTGTCCTGGCTTACCCTCAAAAGTGTATAAAAAAGTAGAAAAGTCTTAATATAAGCAAGATATATGATAGATGTTTTCCTTAGAACGGAGGACTCACTACAAGCAAAGTGTTCAAGAAATCTTACTAGTCATGTAGAGGTGGATGGATAAGAGCTCTGATCCTTACATGGTTAGATAATGTAGGCAAAAAGTATGTGTTAGTACTTGGAATGTACTAAGGATGTGGGATGCAATGCAATAAGGAAATCATAAGCCATCAGTGTTAAGACCCGACCTTTTAGTCACGATGGTGCTTGTTAGACCGCACCAACAGGAAAGCCAGCTCAATACCCACAGTATATGTCCTAATAGCTAAGCATAAGCATAGCTAACAATATACATAATAAACCAAAGATAACCTATCCTAGGACCTAGAAGTCACTTATACAGAGCTACTATAGATTCAAAATAAAATATATATACATAAGCAGAATAATACCTTACACATTGATGTGCTACCAAAATACAATACTTTTGATGCTTAAAACTTGAAATTTTATGTGTTATCAAAGTGACATTAGTAGGTTTGATGTTTTTTTATTTTTATTTTGTAGGATTACAGGACTTCATATGATTTTAGGCAAAGTTCTATAGATTTGATGTTTTTGGGATTTTACGAACAACTCTATAGGTCGTGGTTCATTCCATGAGTAGGTTGGTTCATGAGTTGGATCCAGTGGAGGCCCAAGTTTTAGATATTACACCCACAAACTAGCAGATGAGTTGTTTATTTATTCATGAGTCATGGATAGGGTCGTGCTTAGAGGATAAGATTATAAAAAGTTTCGTAAAAGATAGCAAATGAATCCCTCCACAGGCCATAAGTCAGAAGTCGGCCCGTAAGAAGGTCTCGTGAAGTTGAAGTCTAGTATGATGCCCAGGTACAGGCTGTGGTTTCTTATATGACTCGTAACCTTATCAGCATAAGCTCTCGAATCTAGTTTTCCTTTCCATTTTAAATTTGTATTTTACTCATTATAAATAGATTTTTACGGTCTTTTTAGTAGAGAGACACATAACAGAGGACAAAAACACTTTGGATACTTCATATTTTGTGAATTTTACATTGAGATTATTACATTATGATTTCTTAGGTTTAACTTTGGATTTCTTGTTCTTACATTCATCATTGTAAGTCTTAAATTATGCTATTCCATAACATCGTTCTTTCATCTACAATGATCATGTATAGGTAAATCCACAACTAGGGTTGTATGAACCATGAAGAACTAACAAGGTAAAACCAAATAATCTGTAATTCTTAGAAAGTGTGCATGCATGTATCAATTAATTCTCATCATTATGAATGTTTTCTAATGGTGGCCAACGTTAGAACTAGCATAATTTTCACTGACTGGATCAAGATAGTAATGAATAGGAAAATAGATTAATTAATAGGATTCAATGTGATCCCTCTTGTCTGATCAACCTAACTGGATCAAGGAGCGGTTGTACTAGAGCAAAATGTAAAGGTTAGTAATGTCGCACAGCAGGGATAGATCAAATTATGTAGTGAAATTTACTTCACTTGGATCAAACGGTTTGGTAAACCTAACTTACTAGTTCTGTATACTACACATTAGAAGAGATTACAATTATCTGGTGACACTACGTTAGGAATTCATGGCGAACACAATACCCTAGTTACTTCTCTCATTGATTTCGCAACACTTGCTTCAAGTTTAGGTTTACTTACTGCAATTACAAAATCCCCCTCCTTTCGGGAGATGAGTAGGTTAATTTGTTTGAATTTCTCATAATTATTGTAGGTCTAGACCATATTGCCTATGTGTTCGATCCTAAACTCAGTTAGGCTATTTATGTTGACAACCATCGCTTATACCTTCAAAAAGGAGGTGTAGTTTGAGCGACATCAAAATTTTGGTGTCGTTGCCAGAGAATATGGCTTTTAGATAGGTTTAATTTTGGTAATTCATTAATTAATCCTTATTTTACTTATTTTACATTTCTTGTTTTCTTTGTTTTGTTTCGACGTACAGGTGTAGTGTATGCACAACACTCATAGTTGAGGTAATCCCTTGACTCCGTTTGAGCCTGAGATTCAGAAATTACTGAGAAGAATAGCCTAGAACAATATGAACAATGCTACAAATAATGCCATAAATGCAACACTGAATTAGAATAACAATGACCCACCACCACTTGAGGATGTGAATCCACCACCATAGGATTTTTAAGCTGATGCTAACATATAGAACCAATACAGGCTAGACCATATGCGGTGGATATTATTGGAGCTATTGTTTTACCTCCTTTATCGGACGATAAGAAATTTGTCATATTAAGTGGGTTACATCAAATGCTACAAAATAGAGAGGTGTTCGTGGGCTTACCCTCAGAGGATCCGCACAACCATCTAAACAACATCGTCCTCATTGTAGAGTATGATGGGCAGTCAGAATCTATCCATGGATATTGTTGGGCTCTGCATCTTCCTATTGTCTCTAACAGGCGAAGCGACACTATGGTTATCCGAGCTCCACGAAAGTTCAATCACCACTTGGGCTAAAATAAAGAAGGCCTTTTTGGAGAGGTTGCTTCCTAGGTCGAAGAAGGTAAAGTTGAATGGTCAGATCAACAACTTGGAGTAGTTGCTTGGTGGTTCGATCAGCACTATATGTGAGAGTTTACAAAGTACCTGAAGAGTGTCCCTGACCACAAGATCGTCAATGACGCCTTGGTGAGAATCTTCTATCGAGCCTTAGATGAAAACAACCAAGTTATTGCTCACATTATCATGGGAGGCTTAATTTTAGATTGGCCTATTCTTGTTATAAATGTATGGTTTGAGAAAGTGGTGAAGATGAACCGTGCATGGGGCCGAGAGATAAGTCGAAGACTAAACACTCTTTGTCTATTTGTACGAACTCTGAGCAGGCAAAGACAAATGAGGAGATGATATAAGAGATGGCTTAGATTAGTACCAACATAGGGTTGTTGATGAAACAAACTCAAGAGCACATGAACATAGTCAATCATCAGCCTCTAGGAGCACCCATGTATGAGGAGCCCTACTATAAGGAGGACACTTGCTTTGTCATTGATCAAATGGGGGATTTCTGGACCAATGCCCCAAGGTCCAATCAGGACTATTGATGCCAAGGTCAAGGGGTCAAAACTTCAATAGAGACTGTTACTGTTCTTTTAGGGATAAAACTGAGTGGCTACTATGAAAGGAATAGCGGTCTAGACAGACATTGTAATTAGGGATGCAAAGAGGATTATTTGTATGTGTCACCACATAATCATGACTCTCTGGCTATGAGTAGATGTTTAACAGACTATTAAAGAAGCTTGACGCTTAGGATGAGACCATAAAGGCGATGAAATCTGACATCTCCTATATTAATCAAAAGATCAAGAATCATCCTATTTCTATCAAGCAATTAGAGAAACAGCTTGGCCAGAGTCAACTCAATTGACCCAGTGTTAGAAAGGTACATTGCTAAGTAACACGATGTAAAATTCGAATAATGAGGGGTAGTGCATGCAATGACGACACTATTGATGCCAGTTGATAATGATAAGGTTAGTGAGGAGATGGTAGATGGCAAGGATGTAGAGATCCAAGATGCTAGCACTAAGGACCGGGTGTCGATGAGGTAGTGACACCACAAAAGTTGAAACTCATACCCAGACCTCCCTTTCTTTCCCTCAGAAACTCAAAAGAAGTAGGAGGAACATAAGTTTTAGCACTTCATCTCCATGTTGAAGCAATTTTCAATCAACATCTCTCTCATTGAGGCATTGGAGAAGATGCATAGGTATGCAAAATTCATGAAGGACTTAGTGACGAAAAAGAGGACTGTGAGCCAAGAGCTTCAGTACTACAGTGCGATAGTAACAAGGTCCTTGGTGCGAAAGAAAGAAGATCTCAAAGCATTCACCATACCCTATAGCATTAGAGATGTGGAATTTACAGTGTCATTATGTGACCTAGGCACCAACATCAATCTAATGCCTCTTGCAATATTCAAGAAGTTAGGCTTGAGAGGCCCTACTCCCACAAACATGCGATTATTGATGGCTAACAGGATGGTGGAGAAGCCTGTGGGGATACTATATGACTTTCTCATCAAATTAGAAAAATTCATATTCCTCGTAAACTTCGTGATCCTGCATTGCTAAGTTGACATTGATCTACCAATCAGCTTAGGAAGGACCTTCCTAGCCATTTGTTGAGCACTGTTGGTCATGGAATCAAGCCAAATCAAGTTTCTATTGAATGATGAAGAAGTCATCTTTAATATTTGTTAGTCTATGACGAGGCTCGATGATGTAAGATGAAACTTTGGGCACTTGGTGAAGTCTGAGTAATCAAATTTTTCAAGTCGTGCTGTAATAATAAATTAGGAACTACTTGGGAGGCAACCCATGACATTTGATGTAACATTTGTGTTTTTATTTTATTTTTAGCTTTCTAGACTTATAGTAGTTTAATTTTCCTATTTTTGGTTGTAAGTTTGGACATAAGGACCGGTGGTTTATAGAGTAACAATTTTTTACAGACATGCAGGAATTGGGCTAAGTCAGCAAACCAGTGCTGCAAAAAGAAAGAAGTTGATTCTGCGACTAGTTTTATGAGCCATGATACATAACAAGACCTATACAATAACTCATAGACTCACTTCCATCAAGCAAAGTTTGGTGCACTCTAATCCACGAGCCAACTTTACTTCCCGCTGATAAAAATACGAGTCATGAATGGGGCTCATAGACCATAGGTAAGATTTCTAAAACTTGCTAAGTGTTGTGGGCATTTGTGATCCAACATATGGGCCATATGTCTATGTACGCCTCGTAGAAGGATCCATAGTGCCAATCTCCCTAAACTAGGTTTCAGGCAAACCACGAGACCATGACCTATAGGCCATAGACTCTCTTACGGCCCTTAATTGGGGTTCCGTAGGACTGGACCCAACTTTAACCCAACCTAGTCAATCAATTTAAAGGAGGGATAAAAATCGCATTCTTCCCATATTTTCAAAATAACCTAAGCCCTTCCTTCTTCGCCAAGATTCCGACCACCGTCCCTACCACCACCTTTTTTTCAGTTAAAATTTTGGCAACTTCCGGCGTACCTAGGGTTTCATTTTCTCAGTTGGCTCTTGTAATTTTTTTGACTTCTTGATTAAACTTCACTATGTGCTTCACTTGAATTTCTACATTTTACTAGAAATTATGTCAATAAGTTGAAACATTGTTAGGAATGGTATTTCGAGGGTCATGTTCTAATAATGGGTGTTGCCTCTTCAAGAGAAATATTACATGCTTAGAACTAATCATTTAATTGCCTTTGACCTTGAACTGTGTATATTCCAGAACAATAAAATTAAATTAATTATCCATAAAGTTTTGGTATGTTGTTGTTTGATATCACAAAGTCACTTTTCATCAGAATTAGATTAAACTATTTGATTGTAAATTGACATATGATTGCGTGTGTTGAATGATAGCATGTACATTAGTTGTCCAATGGTGGTTGGAGTATTATGTGTATGATGAATTTGGGTAACTCAGTGAAAATGTGTTGATTGCTTGAATTTTCTTCCATGCTGCTTAAATTAACATGCCCTATTGTTGAATGTGATTGTTAGTTGAATATTGATTAACGGAATACGTTCGGTGGCTTTAGAAAACAAAGGTTTCTATCTTTTTATAGCATGAGGATCTTTTATGGCTCGTGGATTAATCAATGGACCGTACTTGCCCCTCGTATGTTGAGTTCAACAATTTGGAGTCCTCTGGAGATATCATCAGACGAAACCATTTAAGGCCTGTAGTTTAGACTATGGCTTGTAAGCTGGTTTCGTAGGTTCATTGCTTGCAAATATTGATTCTGAAATTGTACCTACGACTTAGTCTATAGATCGTAGTTAAATCTACGAGTCGTACCGTGTCTCATAGGCTCATAGATACATTTTGAAAACTTGAATTACTATACCCTGCCACCTTTGGAGGCCTTGTACGACTCGTTGTTTTTACTATGGCTCGTAGGCGAACCTTTATAGGTCCTTCTACCATTCATTTTAGTAACCTTTTGCTTTTCTTTCCTATACTATTAGGACTAATAATGTGTTTATTGTGTGGATTTCAGGTATGAAGGGCTCCCAAATCTAGAAAGAGTTAGATTCGAGTTAGGAGTGGCATGGAGAATGAGAACCCGAGAGTCGCCAACAAGCCTCAAACGATCCATATTCACATAATCCATTCAAAAATGTATACAAATAGTAAACACATAGTTCTATGGGATAGAGAAGTAGGACTCAAGCTATGTGGACGTCATTGGGAAGGGGATTAACATGGATCCATAAAAAACGTAGCACATAAAGACTAAGGGGTGGGTAAGTATGACTCACTCTATGGGGGCAATTCGAGACATAGGATCTTTTACAACATAATGTAAAAACACATCATAATACTCATAGCCAATCCACATAACGATATGCAATAGATAGCCATATCCATAAACTTAATCTCTTAATACAACTCTTAGCATATATACGTAAAAGTATCTATAAGATGTCCCACAATGCCTCAAGTTATAAGATAGGACGGGGGCCAAGACATGTCCCGGGCTTGCCCTCAAGTACATAACATAAACAAAGCACCATAGGTAAAGGAATGGAGGATCATCCTTGGAAGATAAGACTCACCATAACAAGGAATCTCAAGATTCAAGCTAATCATCGTATGGTGAATGAAGGTATTCCTCGATCCCTACATGGTTAAATCATGTAGGCAAAAGTATGTGTTAGTACATTTGAATATATTAAGTTTGCGGGCATGCAATGTATATGACTTATCTAACTTGCATTCAATGTTAGATGATAAGGTCACATAATATAGAAAGAGATATATAGCAAGATATATAATATACAATATGCCATGAAACCAATGATGCATGAAATGCAATAATGCTCATGTATAGTGGGGATGGACTATAATCGACAAATCAATCTCATGCGAGCTATTACATGAATTAGTCCGATGAAGACCTCCCATCCGTAGGAGAAGATTACTTGTCAAGGGTAATCTATATCACACCTTATAACCTCATAATTATGGTGGATGGACACTTTTTAATGACCCCATCATTTCAAAAAGATCTCCAATATCATATCATATCATGTCAAGGTGTAACTATTCCTTATGATCCAATTATTTTGATAATAGTTAGCATATACCTATGCTGGCACATAGTTCAAGGAAAAGGAAAGGATATTTAGGGATAGCCCTAATGCCCCCAATTCATCGATATTAAGTCAAACATCCCACGAGAATACCTATACATAAACATGCTTTCAAAAGTTGAAATAGTCATTTTAAATCATTTAAATGAACATTTAGGCTAGAAAGCCAAACATTCTTCATAATCATTCATACATGGGCTAAAAAGCCAAATCATAATTCAGTTCATATTTTTCATGCATAGGAATAGTTCATTCATTTAACAATATGGTGCAAGCACCCAATATTCTCAAAGACCCAATAACAATAGGCATTTATGTGATTACATTCTTGTGCCGAGAATTTATGAAAAAGACTAATTTATTTTTACGGCGGGTTCTGTATTTCTATATTTTGTATATAATTATATATAAGATATTTTGTATATAATTGTATATTAAGTATTTTCTATATAATCTATAAGAAAAGTCTTTTCCCTTCACTATTATATGTTAAATGAGACCAAAAAGACGAACTGAGCAGAAATTTGTATACATCAATGGAGGAAATAAGCATGTGGAATAAACATAATTGGTCTTAACCCACTTCATAATTTTCATAAAATCCAGTACTTATGAATGTATGTGCTATGAACAATATGTGGATAGACATGGATAACATAGATTCAATCTTAAATCAATAATACAATATAAGATTCAAGTAAATCCATAAGTAAAATCCACAATCAAATCAAAATTTAGATTACCTATGCTTAAATCTTCACGTTAGTCCTGAATTGTTATGTGAACCTTATGAAGTGTCTACCCCCATTGGTGAGTCCATTGTCGCTAGGGGAGTCTATAGAAATTTTTCCGTGTTCATATTGCATAAAGTCCTGCCTTGTCTTTTTGTTGAGTTAGATATGTGGATTTTGATGTCATTCTTGGGGAGGATTGGTGGTATGCATATTATGCTTCTATTAAATGCAGAACCTCTAGACTTAAATTCCAATTCCCTACTGAGCCCGTCCTTGAGTGAAAAAGTCATGATGTCATGGTCAAGGGTAGATTCCTTTCTTGCCTTAAAGCCCAAAAGTTGATTTCTAAAGGTTGTCTCTATCATCTTGTGAGGGTTAGGGATGTTGAGTCCAAAGTCTTCCATATCGAGTCGGTTCCGATGGTTAATAAGTTTCTTGATTTTTTTCCTGATGAACTTCCTAGTGTTACTCTCGAAAGGGAAATAGATTTTGGTATATCCCTCCTTCTTGATACTCAACCCGCTTCTACTTCCGCTTACCGTATGGCCCCAATCGAGTTGAGAGAGTTGAAGGAGTAATTGAGCAATTTGATAGAGAAGGGTTTTATAAGTCTTAACCTTGGGGTGCACCGGTGTTATTCGTGAATAAGAAGGATGGTTCTCCTAGAATGTACATTGATTACCGGTCACTTAATAGAGTCACCATAAAGAACAAATACCCTCTACCTAGAATTTTGATGACCTTTTTGATCAACTTCAAGGGGCTAGTCACTTTTCGAAGATTGATCTTCGGTTCGGGTATCACAAAGTGAAAGTGAGGGAGTGTGACATTCCCAAGATGGCATTCCAAACTAGGTATGGGCACTTTGAGTTCGTGATTATGTCCTTTGGGTTGACTAATGCACCGACTATATTTATGGAGCTCATGAATAGGGTCTTTAAACCCTACCTTGACTTATTTGTGGTATCTTTTATTGATGATATCTTGATGTATTCCCGTGGTGAGGAGAAGCATATGGATCACTTGAGGGTGGTTTTGCAAATCTTGAAGGAGGAGAGGTTGTATGCAAAATATGAGAAATGTGTGTTTTGGTTGAAAGAGGTTTCTTTTCTAGGGCACGTGGTGCCGAGTGATGGCATTAAGGTGGATCCCAAGAAAATGGAGGTGATTAGAAATTGGCCTAGACCTTTGAGTCCATCAGATATTAGAAGTTTCTTTGGTTTGGAGGGTTACTACCAGAGGTTTGTAAAGGGTTTCTCTTCTATTGCTTCTACTATGACTAAATTGACACAAAAGAAGGCGAAATTTGTGTGGACTGATGAGTGTGAAAAGAGTTTTCAAACTTTGAAAGATAAGCTTGTCTTCGCTCCTATCCAGGCTCTGCCGGAAGGGTTGGAAGGATTTATTTCATATTGTGATGCCTCAAGAATTGGTTTGGTGTGTGTTTTGTTGCAAAGTGGTAAGGCAATAGAGTATGCCTCTAGACAACTTAAGGTGCATGAGAAGAATTATCCCACCCATGATCTTGAATTGGTGGTTGTGGTATTTACTTTGAAAATTTAACGCCACTACTTGTATACGGTTCATATTGATGTGTTTACCGACCAAAAGAGTCTCCAATATGTGTTCACCCAAAAGGATCTTATCTTGAGACAAAAAAGGTGGTTTGAGATTATTAACGATAATGATATGAGTGTGCATTATCTCCTTAGCAAAGCTAATATTGTGATCGATGCTTTAAGTAAGGTATCTATGGGTAGTCTAGCTCATGCTGATGATGGTGGCAAAGAGGTGGCTAGAGAGGTTCATCGGTTGGCTAGATCGAGATTAGGTTGGATGAAGTTGATAATGGGGTTATAGTGGTTGTTGATGGTTCTAAATCTTCTTTGATTGAGGAGGTAAAGGCAAAACAAGATCTTGATCCCGCTTTGCTAGAGTTGAAGGCCTTGGTAGAAGGTGGAAAAGTGGAGGTTTTCTCCAAAGGGGGAAATGGTACCTTTAGGTACCAAGGTAGATTGTGTGTGCCTAATGTTGATGAATTAAGGGAGTTGATTTTGAAAGAGGCTCATGATTCATTCTATTCTATTCTTTCCGATTCTATGAGAGTGGATAAAGACTATGGGAAGGCACCTTGGAGAGGTTGGTGATTAGGCTTACTTGAAGATCTCATCCATGAAGGGTGTGATCCGATTTGGGTAAATTGAGCCCAAGGTTTGTGGGTCCTTAAAGAATTTTAAGAAGAATTTGTAAGGCTGCTTATGAGTTAGAGTTGCCTATGGATATGAACATGTTTCATCCAGTCTTCCATATGTCGATGTTGAGGAAATGTGTGGGTGACCCAAGTGTTATAGTGCCCTTAGAGGTTGTGGGTGTTGTGGGAGATAGTTTGACCTATAAGGAGGTCTCGGTTGAGATATTGAATAGATAAGTGAAGGGTTGAGGCACAAAGATGTAGATTTGTCAACGTTCTTTGTAGGAATCAATAAGTCAAAAGCGTCACTTAGGGAAACAGAACAGACTTGAAGAAGCGATATTTGTACATCTCTCATTATATTCAAGCTTAAGATAACAAATTAGTTCCTATCTATGATTTTAGTTTTAGCCCTCATGTCACTTTGCATGCATTTGTATTCAGGGTAACATGTTTATGGTGAGTTTTGATATTCATGTTGAGATTCTTGAAAATAATATTTAAGTGTATTTGTTGCATTCATGTTGGGCTGAAATCTTCATGACTACCTCTCTACGCATGTTTCTTTGACATTCAGGGACAAATGGTCCTAAGGGGGAGATATTGAAACACCTCGAAAATGTGCTTTAAAAATGCTCATAATCGTAATTTTCATATATCTCGAAATCCGTACGTGATATCGAATATTCGATTTCATATTCTCAATTATGGGGAAAATTGAGTGGAAAATGGGTATAGCTCTGATTTTAAAGGACCCATAGAGAAAAATAATTTTTGCTAATTTTTGATTTCAAGTGGCCATATGCGCCCTGATCGTAATGTGCTAGGGGCGTGGATAAGTGTCAGAGGGAACTTCACGTCTAGTCCACATCACGCCAAGGGAGCGAACCAGTATATTGTTTTCCTTGGTTTTTATTTTGGCCCAAGGGCCTTGGGGTCATACCCATATGCCCGCTTATGCGTGAAAACACCTATACTCAGCCATTTTTCAACTCGATATCAGTCAAGACCCTCTCAAAACCCTCTCTAAATTTAACCAAATATTTCATCCAAACTCAAGTGTCCCGAGCTTAATTTTGGATCTCAAGAACTCTATACAAGCTTCAAGTATGCTTCAAGTCTACATCAAGGAATTCCCAAATTTAGGTATGTGGGTTTCATCCATTGGGTCCTTTCACCCATGGAGCCCAACCTTCCTATTTTATGAAAATTGCATGATTTCAAGATGTATTACTTATCGGTATCTATTATTATAAAATATGAGCATGATTTATATTGGAGTTTTATGAAATTTTGATGGACTATGCATTATTATCTATTTCAAGCTTATACCATGAATTGGTTTTTTCTACTGAGACTATGCATGTTTTGAACTATGAAACTATGATCTATTATGAGATTTGATGATGGATTTCAGGGTACCCTATATGAGGATTTTGCAATATGTTGGTGGGTTGATTTGCATTGAGTTTTCTCACATGATTTCACTCTTGAATTACAGGATTTTGAACTAAAATCATGAACCCATTATGTATTTGATAAAATGTCAAGTTAAGGATTCTCAAGCTGTTGATGATCTACTACATGATTTACATGTCAAGTCACTACATGATGATTAAGGGCTTTTGATTATGCATCGAATTCATGAAAAGTATCTATGATATTACAAGCATCAAGTTAAGCCCTATTTTCAAGATTTACCTCTTGTGAGCCATTCATGTTAAAACAAGGGTTCATGTATGATTACGATCTATTCTCATGTTTCAAGTTAGACTCTCTATTAGAGGTCAAGTATATATAAGAGCTACTTATGCCATGATTCCATGTTTGTTACAAGTTATTAAAGTGATGATTATTTCAAGTATTCTGTGGGACTAGACTTAGCATTGATGGACTGGATGTCGGCGTGGACTATCTTCAAGGGTCCATACCCCTTTCCTCAAACTATGTGCTAACATAGGATTATGTTATACCCTTGCTACGCTAGTGGGTCCATTTAGTGTACTTTATCATGAAATCCACCCCAAAATAGGATGGGTTCCCTTAAGGGTGTTTACTTCTCCGAAATAGGAT
This sequence comes from Solanum ossicruentum, assembly GCA_025774065.1. Lineage (NCBI taxonomy): Eukaryota > Viridiplantae > Streptophyta > Magnoliopsida > Solanales > Solanaceae > Solanum > Solanum ossicruentum. Next base: position 3,006 of record JAOTQR010081365.1, on the reverse strand, counting down.
GGGCTCCCGTAAGGTGAAGTATGGTTTACTTGGCAAGTAGACCACCTCTTTATCGATGAGGGGCAATCATTGGGGTTCCAAGTTGCATCTCGCTTGGTCTTATTATTTTATGTTGAGGTCTCTTCCCATCTATGTGTCATGTTCTATGCGAGTTGAATGATTTATAAATATGTTTTACTCCAAGCATTGGTCATGCTTGCCATATTGAGATTATGCTTATTTATTGCCTATTACTACGCATTTTGACTATATTGGCTTATATCTTGTTGCATATCATCCTACATACTTAGTACATTCAAACGTACTAATGCATATTTATGCCTATATGAAATTACCATGTAGGGACCGGAGCTCCTCTTGATCATCCTCCACGTGGCTAGTGAGATTATTCGAAAATAAGCTTGGTGAGTCCTCAAGTTCGGGGACACTATCTTCTTTCTCTTGCTATTTCTAAGACTTCTTGATGTTAAACATTTGACATTATGAAGGTGAGCCTGGAGAGTGTCTTGCCCTCGCTCCATTCTATGTATAGAGGTGTTGTTAGAATATTATGATGTATTTATGCTATAATCTTGACTCTTTATGTTTTTATGATTATCAAAGACTTCCCTTAGTCCTACTTCCCTTTTACATTATCTCTTTTTTTTGGGTTTACTTTGCTTCCGTGACCAAGGATGTGGGATTGATATGTTAAGAGGCTTATTTGGGTTCCCATCTATCGTGTCATATCTACGCCCTAGGCTTGGCTCGTGATAGACTACACGGGCTCAATGAGACCCTAAAGCCTCGGCTAGAGGTTTACGGTGTGGACAATGGTCGGCGAAGTGCCCAACCTTTTCAAAAACATAGAAAGCCCTGGGTTCTCGTCCTTGAGATGGTTGTGCCAAACAATTACAATGCCTAGCTGCGCTAAGGAATATATCATGACCTGCTTGAGTAGGCCTAGACTTTTCTGAACTATCACATATGGGGATGGCTACGTGAAACTGCCCAGCCCTAATGACCCTGCCTCTAGAACTCTCTATCTCACATCAAGGTTTCACTAAACTAGTTGTGTTGATGGAACGTCTTACCGCCACCCTGTCTGTCATGTCTGATGCGCTTTATCATACAAGCATGATCCACTACACTCTGAAATGTGCCTTCATACATAACCAAGGAATCTATAGCCTCTTGAATATACCCCGTCAATCCCTTAGTGAATCGTCGAATCCTCTCAAACTCCTAGGGATACTAGACAAGGCATACTAGACAATGTATGGATTCTGGCCTCATAGTCCAAAACTGACATAGAACCCTACTGAAGTCTGTCGAGCTTATCCCGGCAACTGTCCTGAAGGCTATATGGTATGAACCTATCCAAGAATACCTTCGTAAACTGCTCCTATGTCATGACTGGAGATCCAATAGGTCGGCGAACCAAAACTGACCTCAACCACTCCTTAGCTAGGCGGTGAACTGATAGGAGGTATAAGCAACTCCATATGACTCGGGGTGGCCAAATTACATAACCGGTCCTAACACTCTAATAAGAAGTGTAAGCTCGATCACCTGGGGTGTCATCAAACCTCGATGGAGCCAATCGTACAAACCGCTCAAAGCTTTTCTACTCAATTATGGAAATACCAAGACTAACAGAAGATGGATGCATCCAAAATTAAGGCGGTGCAATAGACAGTGTCATCAAACCTCGAGGGAGCTAATCGTACAAACCGCTCAAAATTTTTCTACTCAATTGTGGGAATAGCAAGACTAACAGAAGATGGACGCATCCAAAATCAGGGCGGTGCAATAGACAGTGCAATAGCCAATCCCTGAAGCTGAAAACTAGAAGTCGATCGAGATGTCCGAGACGAATCATAAAAGTTATAGGAGGATCTGCTGGGACTAAGGAAGGACCAACATATGTCATGGTTGGCTCATCTGGAGCTATGAAAAGCCCAACCGGCACTGTAGAAGCCGGTATATCAATAACAACTAGGGATGAAGTAGCTCCTTTCATTCTAGACAGTACCTGCAATAGTAACTCCTGAACTGAGGCCATAGATTCTACGGTCGAAGGTGGTGGAATAGGGTCTACAGGTCCATCTGGTCATAAGCAGGCCCTGGAGAAGTCGATCTAGTTTGTCCTCTGAGTGGAACTAGTTCTCTAGCATATCCTCGTCCCCTGGCCCAATCACGAATCTTGTCCTGACCTTAAGTGGGAGCCATATCAGCTAACTCAGGCTCTCCCACTGATCATCGGGATCTAGTAATTGGTATCTGCACAGAAGGAGTAGATTAGACACTTTCAAAACATGTGATATGAAGAAACGCACGAATAGAAGCAAGACAAGAAGGCTTTTCCTATCAAGTGTCCCATAGCCTCCCGAAGATGGGTATGGATATCTACATACTAATCCTTGAGACTCTACTAGATATCTCTCACTTAACTCACGATCCCAATGAACCTAGAGCTCTGATACCAAATTGTTACGACCCAAAATCGAATTGCAACTAAAGAGAATAAAGTAAAGTTAAAGAAACCACATATTTACTATGAAATCCAAAACATTAGGTGATGAGTACAAGAGCATATAAAGTAGTATGAAAAAGCCAATACAGTTGTCTCAAATGAAAATACAACTTTGATAATGTCTAATACAAAGTCTGAGATATAAAGCAATAGAAGAAATCTCAAAAGATCCTCGACAACTCGAAGTATGAGCCTCATGACTAAGATCTAGATAGATAGAGAATAACTCTGTTAGAATAAATCAACTACCCTATTTGGGTACCTGTGCTCAATCTACAGGGAGGAAAGAAAATAGGGGTGAGTACACCGAATTATACTCAGTAGGTCCAACTGATTGGGTAAGCAAAATTGAATAAGTATTACATATCAAAGTCTCTTACACCTGCATCACTAGGTTAGTACGTAATATATATATATATATATATATATATATATATATATATATATATATATATATATATATAAAAAAAGATATATCAATATATACAACT